>VFFE01007128.1:436211-470614 GCA_008921705.1 Burhinus oedicnemus | reverse complement strand
GGGGGGGGGGGGGGGGAACACCAACCAACTGAAAAAGAACCCAAAACTGTACCCCTACAAACCGTGTTGCCTCATTTGATGTTTGGCAATCCTAAGGTTTTAGTTTTAATTTTGTATTGACGGATACTAAATTTCCTACTTCTCTCCCATATTTTAATCTCTCACTTGTCTGTTCCCAAAGAGAGAGCAGAAGTAAGGAACAGCCTCAAACATCTTATCACAGAAACGTAACAGCAGCCATGCTTCAATCTGTGAAACTCACTGGGTGTGTTAGCATTTCCAAAATTTTCCATAAGGTAGCATTACAGAGTCTACGGTTTTCCTTTTTCTCAAAATACAAGCTAATTTATTGTCTTGAACATAGTGTCACACCAATTAGGGATAAAGATTGGTATGTTATTGTAGTCTACTAAAAATTTTATAGACTAAAAACTGAGCTGCACCAAGAATGGTTCCAATGGGAAACTGATCCAATCCAAGCAAAATGGATAAATCAACTTCATAGGAACAACCCACCACATTTTTAGTGGATTAATATATTACGTAGCCTTTGACAGTTGCCTGGGAAATGCTGCAGCAATTTTTATCAGGCAAGTGCTAAATTTAAGGGGAAAGATCACAAGCATCTTGTTGGTATAGATAGTAAAACCTCCACTATTTTCTCCATTGCTGCTACTAACTGGGAATCCAAGGTTAAGAATTCAGAAGGAACTGAGGACTGTGAATCTTTTTGTTACTTAGATTCGTATCTGTCTTCTAGAAAGTATATATAACTGTCTTCTGTGCGTGTATATATATCTTCTAATAAAAAAATACAGATGCACTTTCCCGTGATACGAAAATATTTATACTGGAGTTTCTGCCTTTCCAAAGACAACTGTAATTTGCATCTTTCAAATTTTTCAGAATAATATTTTGTCAAGCTTTGTGAATGATGCATGTGAATCTTACAGACTCATAAAGTTGGTAGCAAGTTTTAATCTGTAAAGAAAATAACTAAATCTTAACCAGTGCAAATTGGTTACAAAAGTCTATTGTTGCATTTGTGTCATAATTTATGCTACATTTTAGCTTTTCCACAGTATTTATTAACAAATATATGGCAGCAAAATGGAAAACGTTATTCAAGAAAGAATATGTATGAAAGCAGCCTGTTGCAGTAGTTCTCTGGATGTGCCAAGACCCTGTACAAGTCAAGTGAATGAGCATCAAAATGCTTAGTCATTTCTCATTTGGATACAATTTATATTCATAAATGGTAAATTGATTATAAAAGCCTGCTGGAAAAAGTAGTTTACTCTTTCCCTTCTGATTTCTCTAAGGCTGAAGAACACCCCAGAGAGTGTAAATTTAGTCATCTAACACTGTTTTATTTTCCCCAAGCATTTTTCCCCCCCCTTATTAACATCAGTTTTAATGACTGTAGCAGTTCACAAGACCACAGTAGTATGTTCTCCTTGCTGTTGGAAGCAGTAGAAAAAACAAGCAGACCTCGGGTTTTGGCTCCCTTTTGTACACTGCTGGTGCAAATCAGACAGGATTGAGAAACCTCTATAGTGACATTGTTCCAGAGGCTTCTTATGTGAGCTGAATTCAGAAATTTAGTTGGTTATGTAACCTATTACTGCAGCACTTCACACTGAGTGGCACTAAGTAATTACACTGTAACTGCTGCACAACTGTTGTAATTTTTCATGCAGCTATGTTACATGATAACATGATAACACTGATGCTAATACTAATGTTGGGTTAGGCAGCTAAAGAGGGGATTACAATAGAGAAGTGCTAATAGTATGTTGTTAGGAAACAGGATGCCAAGAAGCCATTAGAGATGAGAGTAAGAGAATAAAATGAAAACTACCATGGGAAATTGGAAAAGATTTAAGTCAAACTACAGGCAGAGTGTGTTGTGCTGTTTTTAGTGTCTTTAAATCCTTGTTAAAGGATATAGACTGAGAGGTCGAAAAATCATGGTGATGTGAAAAGAAGTGGGAAGTGATGGGCTTGAGAGCAGTCACTTCATTTAATGGCTGCAAGGTGTCTTCACATAATGCATCTGCTAGGTTTGTGGAGTATTTCTTTGGCATAATCCCATATATATTTTTCTGAAAAGAGTAAATTGCTATTCCTAAAAATACCAGCGGGTCTCCTGAGTAACATGAAAACAAGAAAAGGGCTCCAGATGGTGGTGGCAGGGATGAGATAGCAGGCTCTGTTGCAGTTTTGTAGTATCTGAAGTGAAGAAGGTCAAAAAGTGATGTAGTTCTGCATGGATGAGAGGCCTCTGTACCCGGAGCACTGTGACCTCCCCTTGGTAATCAGACTGGCTTCCTTAAAAACCTTATATGAATAAATGCCAGCATGTCGAGATTGGGATTTTCACAAGTACATTCAGAATGTGATAAGTTTCCTGCCATGCTATCATCACAGTGACATACACACAGAAGTGTCAGCAAGCTTGTTTGATTCTGCACCCATATGTGGCAATGGGAACAGCACAAGGATCTCAAATGGAAGAGGACAGGCAGCGTGCTGAATGCTGTGCCGAAGCGGGGGCTGCTCCCTGCAGAGCCCCCAGTCTAAGTGAGAAAGACCCAGGGCAGATAAGGACACAAAAGGCTTGAGGGCCTGTGTAATTTGCAGAACAAGAATCCCCTTGGAGACCAGTGCTTGTGCACACAGGTATTTGTGGCCAGAGGTATTGTAGGGAAGGCTCGGTGGATGGTGAAGCCTGTGCTTGCAGTCTAGCCCCTCTCTTGTTCACTGTTGACTGAACTGCTGCTTCTTTTGCATGTCTCGCCTCCTTTCAGAATACAAAATATTTCTGCATGAAATATGTAGACCTCTGTGATTAACTGGTACACTGGTAGTGTTTGCTGACAATGCTGTTATACCCACAACTTGCCTACATTTGAGGACTGAAAATGAGGATTTTAATCTTAGCCACGCATGCATATGCAAAGGTTTCTTGTGCACACCAGTGTATACACAATATACTGTCTGGTCCTTATTATGTTAAACTATAAGAAATGTAATGGTAAATAGTGCCAACATCACACTTGTACCACGTATCAGCTTCTCAGTCCAAATGGCCTAGGCTGGCATATGTAGGCTTCTGCTTTATTAATGGGCAGAAAAACCTAAAAGGAACAAGTCATTTTAAAAGTCAAACTGACTATTTGAGAAGCTTTTCCCCCACAAATTATTATGTGCAGGTAGAAGGCAGGGATTTTGAGTATATTTTGGACTAACTATTGCATGGTAGATACTAGGCGTTTCAAATCCAAAGACATGAATAGCTTTCTTAAGAACAAGCAAAACAAAAAACCCTCTGATTAGAAAGTAATTTTTCAAACACGACAGTGTACTCAACTTTCAGTTATTTTCCCTACTGGAAAGAGGAAAATAACATCTGGGGCCCATTTGTTTTGTCTGAAAAACATCAGGAATATTAAACCTGCTCTTTGCTAGTGAGGGGTTAGGTCCTGTAACATGCCTGTTGTGATTTCTTGTGCCTCAGCTAAATCTTTACTGAGAGCGTTTTCTATCTAAAATACTAATTAATTGTTTCAAATTAGTCAGATGTTAGTGTAAGCATACTGGATTTCTTCTCAGCTCTTTTGCAGTCATGCCACTGGGGTTTTCACCATTCCACTAATTCTTACAAGGTCCCCCAGGTGTTACAATACCTGACATTCAAGCATAACCACTGTATCTCCAGGAAATGCTCAGGCATTTGTCAAATGTACAGAGACAAACCCACTGGTTTTCTTTTGAACCTGACCCTTTCCAATCAGTGAAGCAGTATGACCCACCGCTTAATGCTGAATTCCACAATGGAGTATTATTTACTGGGCCTGAGGCCCAATAAACCCTCAGGGCTTGTTTGGGTTTATGTGGTTTTTTTGTTTGTTTGTTTGTTTTTGTGTTGTTGTTGTCCCGTCCCCCCATCCCCGTGCCCCCCCTATTGATCAGTGTGTCTGCATCTTTACATATTGTGCATCCAGGATACACTTTAACTGTGTCACAGCATCATCACATCCCTGGCAGTATTGGGTTTGATCAGAGGTTGGTACTGGCAGTCTGGGACTTCTTCAAAAACCATTGGTGCTTTCATGTAGTAGCTATTTCCCTTCTTTCTTGCATTTGTGGTTTTCTCTTATGTATCTTTTTGGTAGACCTGATGGCAACAATGGTACTTAAGATTGTTTAACACTCTTCATCGTAATTCTCCCTTACAAGTTGCTTATTACATTATCTGTTAGGGTAAAAGTTTTCATGCTGAGTGTCTGCTATAGGCTGAATTTCTTGGAACAAGTAAAGGTCGTCTTAAGTCACTGAGTCTGATTTTCTACAAAGCCGTTCAGGAAAGTACATCCTATAATTCTTCATTCCAGGCTGTAGGGAGGTTGGGGAACATGCTGGGAAGTTGTTCGTACAATCCTGATTCTCTGATGGTTAGAGACTTTCTGAATTCCACCGTAAATGTATTCTTGACTTGTTATTAACATACGTGTGTGAGGGTGTCCCCTTGTCTGTATTCTATTTCAGCTGAAATCTCTTCCTAATATTTATTCACTCCAGTAAAAGGAATTTGCCCACTTTCTCTTCTACTGATATGCTTTTATGTTTTTAGGAGAACTTCAAATCTGGTAGAGGTGGTTCTGGGATCAGGAATAGCTTTTGCTGTTCCTTCAAGAACATTGACCTAGTATGAATTTGATCAAAGTTAAATATCAAAATATTTTGGTTCAGAATTGCTCAGTGGAAGCCGATGACTTCACCTAAGGTTGAGTGCTGCCCTAAGCATCACCCCAGGGCATCCAGGTGCTGTGCTTGTTTTCCTTGTGATCACCTCTCCTGGCTATGCGGATGTGGGATAGAATCGGATAGAAAATTTTGATTCTGGTACAGAGAGGATATGAGATGAGCAGAACTGATGAGGCAAGGGTGAGGACACCAGGATTAAGGGCTGTACAAGGTAGGAGGAAGCTGAGGCTGGATCATGAGGCAACTTCACTTCTAATGAGGTTGAGACTGCAAGTAGGAACCAGTGATTGTGGAGGGTAAACTGGAAGAAAAGGACATGGTCAGGAAGACTGTGAATGAGGGGTAAATGAGAACAAGTAAGCCGTTAAAGAGCTGGGATGGAAGTTGAGTAGCTGAAGTCAGTGGAGTGAGACAAGAGCTTGGGTAGCTGGAGTGGCACCTGGGTCAGGAAGAAGGCAGCAACTATGAGAAGATACTGTGAGTGATCACAGAAAAGTAATGTCTTGCAAGGGTGATATCCAGTGTTCCTGAGACTTAAATTTGTTCTCTTTGTCATAAAAATGTTGCGATCCATTGTCAAAGCATTTATGATATCTTCCCTCCAGGGGCTGGCCAATATAGAAGGTGGCTAATGTACTATCGCTATAGGCTGTTCTTTCACTGCACTTGGCTCAGTGTAGTGCTCATGTGGTTCAGTCACCCTGCCTTTGGAACTGCATTATAATTTCTGTTGTTATTTCTTTCATTTAATAAACTTGTTTCCCGGGCAATCTTATTTCAGGCATTTTCTACCTTTTAGCAGATTGACTTTGCAAATATAACATGTTTAATGTCACCTGTAATTAATCATAGATTTGTCAATTCTTCTGTAGCAATCAGTGGTGACGTTAGTTCATCCCCAGGCAGTATTTCTCCTGAAGTCATATCTTGAACTGTCACTATTTGCCAGGACTACTGTGTGCTTCACAGCTGCACAACAAAAAGGCAGCTCATACCTCAGAGAGTTTAGAACTGGTCTAAATTAATTGTTGGAAATGAGCCTGAGCTGACTCCATTTGCATGAACGTGGAAGTGGAGGGGAAGGACAGGACTGGTGGAGTGGTTCATGTTTCAGGTCAGGGTGTACTGCATTCCAGCAGCAAAGGACTCCTTAACGATAGGCCTTGCTGAGATTCCCAGGTTAGGCTAGTCCCAAATGGATTGGACCCGTGCTATTAAGTCTTCCTAACATGACACTGCGTTATGTCATGTGGGCTCACTGGTGGAGTCTATACAATACCAGACAGCTTGGTACTATGCTCTATTTCTATGTAGTAACATACAGTTGACATTTAAGTATGCAGTCCAAATTCTTCTTTAATTAAAGTCAGCTGAGCTCTGAGGAAGTTAACTGAGTAAATAAGGGTAGCATTTATTGTAACTGTCTTAGAATTTGGCTTCATGTTGCTAACTCTGTTTTTCTCCAATGTACTTATTATTTTAGAAAACACTTCAAGTATGTCAGCTGGCCCAAAGGCTACAGCTGCAGTCTGATCATAAATACAAGCTAATGAACAGAATTTCACTATCTGTAGCGCATTTCTTTATTCCAATAGAACATAAACACATATTAAATTAGGCATAGGTTCTAATTTTCTACACTAAGTGCTCCAATTTAGTGGCTTCCTGAGGAACTAACAAAAATGCTCGAAGTCCACAGGGGACTTCTCTGCTCGTAGAAGCACCTCAGAAAACACTAACGTGAGTAGTAGAATACCACAAAAAATTGGTAGAATTGCTTTGTAAGTGAATAAGTAGCAGCATAACATCCTTTAGGAAAAGCAGTTTTAGTATTCAACGATGAAAGAGTATTAATGTTCTTCGGGAAGTTGCCCTTAATGTCAGTAGAGAATGCGCATGCTTTGTATCTCATAATGGGACACTTATGAAAATGGAAGCACCTCTAATATGTTTCTGAAAGTCACTTGTCGGAAACCAGAAGGTGAATAAGTGTAGTTGCCAACAGCCAGGCTTGGTGACCTTTAATGTTCCAGTTCTTGGAATAATTAGATTTATAATAATTGTTTTGGTCTTTACTACTATTATTACGATGGTTCAAAAATACTTGCACAACAACATTTCAACAGATAATTCTTTCAGCAAGAAAATAATAAGTATATTACATTACAGTGAAATTATTTAATCTGTCCAACTTGCTGAATAATATATTTAACAAATACCTTTTTTGGTATTCCACCAGACCTGATTATAGCCTGAATTTTGAGTTTGCAGTTTCGTATTGTGTTCCTGTTATTTTTTGCTGCTGCAAATATTTGCCTGGCTTGATAATACGTTGTCAATCCAAGGCTTGAACTGTAAATTCCTAAGGGACTAGAGCCACTCTTAAGTGCATAAAATACTAAGCAGTAAAAATACTTCCTATACTATATTCTTATACTTCCTATGGGGCTGTCATAAGCACAACTGCTTAAAAGCTAATACCAACTCCTGGGAAAGCGTGCACAAAAGTTTTGCTATCCCCTCTCAAACAAAACCTTCTCTGATGTGACACGGATGCTGTGGTTGAGGGCGTCTTTGAAACAGGGATGAGTACTCATCTGTTGCAAAAAAACAATGGCCCCTGGCAAGCTGCGACTGAGCCCAAAGCTGTTCTGACTGTGGCTCTGGGATGGACCTGGTGATTCATGATAAGTAATCCTCTGAAGCATTTGTGGTGTGGACAGCTATATGTATTTCTCAGAATGGTAGAAAACTTGCTTGTGTTTCCTATGGGGTGCATAAGGCTCAGTTGCAGCCTAACCTCGGGTTCACTGATGCTTGCCAGGATCCCCTGCAGAAGCAGCCTGCGCTGACAGTGGCTGTGCTCTGTTTCTCCTTGTGTGAGACAGGTGAGCACAGAGTGGGTCAAAGAGCCTTGCAGCTTGCTACTGCATCTTTGGAGCCTGACACATCCCTGCTAAACCCCATAACTAACGCAACCCCTGCAATACATCTGAATCAGTTGAAAAGCCAAAGTTGGAAGGCTTCCAAAGATCAACGAAAACATGCTATTTCTGCTTCCCCTTCTTTTTCCCCAAAAACTTTTAAGGTGTTTTTTGAGGCAGAGGAGCTCATGAGCTCATTGTCTCATTGCCTGCTTTTTGCCTCCAGCAGGTTGTTTCTCTTTCACAGCTTCCCAGTGCAAGGGGATTCCTGTGGTTTCCCCTTCTGAAAATGACAATAGCAAACAGAAATGTGAACTAACGACTGGTGGTTCTTGTATTTGAAAGGGTATAATCCTGTGAACTACTCAGCACCCTTAATCTGTCGATAAAAGCCAGCAGGCTGTACAGGTTGTTCAGCAGCACTGAAAGATGTGAGGCCAAGAATGCATAACTGTTCCAGGAATGGATGTCTCTGTGAAGTGGAGCAGGGTGCACAGAGATGTCACTGTCACATCACCTGCAGTATATCGTTCTCGGATGATGCTCGCAGAGAGGATACTGCCTCTTACCTGGCCTCTGTTTTCATCTTAGCCTACATGATGCGATTGCCCAGAAAACAAATAGCAGAACTGAGTTCATTGCTAAAGAAATACTAGAAGGAGAACCACTGAAAACAGCTCGTAGGAAAAGAAGCCATGGCCACTGCATTCCTTATCCATATCTCTGGTCTTAACAAAATCCAGACTGTTGGTGCATACCAAAAAGAATTTGAGTCTCATTCATCACTTCCTATTTGTCTTAAAGTGAATGCTGTATATGGGATCTGATTACCGTGGCACAAAACCCGTTTGTTTTGTTTTGCAGTGACACAATTTTGCACCAAGATTGTATGGATCCTGTTTTCCCAAAAGCTGCCTGTGGCAGCTGGGATTTCAAAAGCCTTAGGATACTTTCCAGCACAAATGGTATGTTCCTCAGCAACCCTGCAGCTCCCATGATCCAGAGAGCAGTGGGAAACCAGAGGCAGCTGTGGAAAAGCCTGTCCACAGCCAAGGTGGCAGGGCATGCCCTGGTAGTGGGGAGAGGTGGCAGAGCTAATTCCTCACTGGTCCACGCTCTTTTTACTAAAGCAGGTCAAAGAACTGGAAGTAGTATGTTTAGCAGCTAGTTTTTGCTATTTTTCTGTACACCAAACTTTCTGTGAGTAATTTTGTTGTTTTGTAAGTGTTTACAGGTCAATTTGGGGCAATAAGTTGCCAAATTGTTACTTACATTGGCCACGTGCTTCATTTACTGTTCATTATGTGTAGTGTGTGGTTGGTCACAGAAATCCTAGGCTGTTATTTGCTTGATAAAATTGTTTTACAAGAATAATAATGAACACCAAGTAGCAAAAAATGAATAACTATAAATGCTTTTATTTATGCATGAATTATCTTATCCAGCATTCTAATATGGGCATTTGTATGAAGAAGAGTCATTCCTACGGTATTGTGAACCAAAACTTTTGAACAGATATTTATGTGTTGAATATGATGAGAATACTTAAACATCTGGTATTTGACTGAATAGTTGCACACGCTTGCTTTTACTATTTCATCAGAGAGGGCTCAGAGGGTGATTTTCAAAGGCATGAGGGCATTGAAAACAGAAGAACCAGCTGAGACTCAGAAGTTTTATGAGGGGGAGGGGCGCTGGAGGAGAGATGAATTCCAGTATGTTTTTGTACTGAATTGGAACAAAAAGTGACATTTCAAAATTTTTTGCTCAAAGGAAAATGGGAAAATTTTCAGTTCAGGAAAATAAAAAAATGTGTTTTGAGTTTTCCTAAATTAAGCAATCAACAGCTGTCATAACTTCAGACTCCCAGCTCTACCATGGCTCCCTGGGGCACCCCAGGAAGCTCCTGTCCTGTTGGAAGCAGCTCGGGAAGCTCCCTGAAGTTCAAAGCATTGCTCAGGTTGGAGCCATGATGGCTGTCAAGCTCCAAAGTGTGTGGCAGGAAATCGGGAAGCCCTGAATATGCCAGCTGTGACTTGAGGGCTTCCAAGCACTATCCTACTGATTTGCTCTGGCAGCCATCGTGGCAAGGTTGTTGTCCAATGCACAATCTGGGAATGTGGATTTGCAGCAGTGTATCAGACAAGGTGGAAGGAAACCAGTTGTGTTTCCAACAGGAATCTGCCTGTCTTGGGAAGATGTCACACCATTTCCATGAGATATTAATTCATCAGTATTCGCCATGGGAAAGCTGTTTCACCAAGAAATTAACCAGCAACTGTTGGAAAAGCAGTGGGGTTGGGATACAAAATTGTTATGGTGTTTTGGAAAATTTCACTTGAAGTTAAAAATGAGTACATTAACAATCATTTCAGGTAAATGCAGTCCTCCCCACCCTGCCCTATCACCTCACTGGGAAGTGCAGCAATTTGGCTTGATTCAGTTTACATTTTCGCTTTGCAGCTTATCTATCTTCATTCCTGTACTTTATATACCGATAAACTTTAAGACATTGTAGCTTTTGCCTGTGAAAACATTTGGAAAATTATTTTCAAAAAGCTATGCCAGTTTGCACCAACTGGGAGTCTGCTCACTTATTCATTAAGGGATAATTACAGCCTTGTGAAGTGTTAGCAGTACTAAGGGGCAGTTAAAAGATGCATGACAGGCAAAATTTAGACAATCTGTCATCTAAGTTTTTTTTTAAATACATAGAGAAAATTATTTTATGCCATTGTGTGTCATGGTGAACCAAATTGTCCATTGGGCAATGGTATGAAAAGCAGAAAACCAGGCTCTTGTATTTGAAGAGAAAAAAGTGTCTATTACAGAAAAACGAGGAGGGCAGGTGAGGGTTAAGCTGAAGAATGAAGCGTGGTTCAGTTGAAAAAGGAGTCCAGGAAGATTATACATGTAGGCAAAGCAACTACTGACATTTGTTCCTTTCAAGCGTTTTACCTTGAAAACTGGAGCTATTTTTTATCTTTATTTTCTCATAAAATAAGCCAAACATTCAGAAGAGAAGGAGAGTTGGCGGACTTGTTTTAATAATGAACATATGCCTGCATGTGTGTGATTTCTTTTTTTATGCTTTATAATTGGCATAAAGTCCTCATGTGACAAGTCTTCAACTTTAACTACTGAACTTGTGCCGACATCAAAAGTCATTGTGGAATTTCAGACCTTTGATGTTTGGTTTAACAGAAGAGCTGATGGCTGCTAAGGAGTAGCTACCAGGAACAAATAGATTTTCCAGGTCTCATCACACATAACTTGTTTTCTACTTGTTTGTGACATTTTTCAAAGTTGCACAAATGTTCTTCATAGTGCCTAGTTGAATGTGCTTTTGCTGTTTCTGATGTTCGCAATGAGAATTTGGCCTAGAAAAACATCTTTATTGAGGTAGAAAAACTAAATTAGGATATTAAAACCAGCGAAAACCTCCCAAGATATCACAATATTTTGTAGAGACTTTATACATATTTATTCTTTTTTTAGTCTTGCATGCCTAAATTATATCTTTCTGAACCTATAAGTGCTCGTGGATGTGTATTTGGTTGATTTTCCTAATATTAACCTATTATAGCTAGAGAAAAGAGTTTAAAAAAACCCTCCAAACAAAAAACCACAAAACCCAACAAAACCAATCCCTCCCCACACACGCCCCCACCCCCCCAGACAACCCAACCGAAAAAACCCCAAAACCCCCAAACCAACAAAAAAACCATATTTACTATTTGAAGTCATGAACCTGGGTTTGGTCTCACTTTTTCCTCCCATTATAATTCAATAATCCAGATTGCTGTTTTGATGCAAGTCCAAGCAGAATCCAACACCTAAGAGGAAAGCTTGTGCCTCCAATATACATGGCACTAGCTAAAGGGTAGCTCTGGAGCATGCATAAACTATTCTTGGAGTAGCACAGGTAGGGAAGATAAGTTAGAGATGACAATGTAGGTGATATTGCAAAATGGAGGGAAAAAATACAATGGGTAAAGAATGAGGATGAAAGGAGAATGAAAAAGGAAAAAAGAAAAGAATGGGAGACAAGACAAGCAAACAGATGTACAGAACTGTGCTTTTATCTTGCTTAGGCTGCTAAGTTGCTCTGGAAAACAGTGATGTATTGGGTACATCCAGCTGCTTTTGCATAGCAGACTTTGCAAGCAGAAATTCTGCCGGGTTCAGATGACCTTTTTCACAAAAAAAAAAGCCATAAAAAAACTAAACAAAAGAATAAAAGAGAGTTTACTGTTAGTCTAGAATCTGCTTCATAGGATGATCTCCCTCTATGCTGTGGATCTTGAGTGGATTTGCCAGGAAAGGCCAGCTTAACATGGCATGTGAGGCCCCCAGTGCCTTGTGGGATCTGAAACCCAGACTGTGTATGAATGTCCTGAGACATCTCCAGCCATACTGTCAGAAAGCAGGCAGGATGCCTGTTACCCTGTGTGCTGATCTGCTCTGTGCGTGCAGTCTGCTGACCTAGTCCATGAACTTTCTCTGCTCATGAATGCAGGCATGTCTGCTTAGTTCCTTTTCCCTTACCTTTGTACAGGCATGGATTGTTTCTGTCAAATACGGCCCTAAGCACCTTAGGAGATTTCTGTGCTTGTGCGTATTTAAGTAAGAGGATTAAAAACAATAGTTCAGTGTCTGGGACACTCCCAGAACAGTGTCCTTATTTAGCTTCTTGCTGAGGTGTGAATACTTTTTTGATGATGGAAAGTCATTTTCATCAGTGTTTCTAAGAGGCTGTCAGGCTGAGACATGATTGTCTGGACTTTTCTGAGTAAAGAGTATGAGGACATGTTCCTGCAGCTTAATATGAGTTATACAGTGCACAGGCTGGTTTATTTTTTTAGCAAGTAGCCATCACTACATAGCATCTTGAAGGCTTTATTCTCCAAGGCGTATCTACAATCTGCTTGATTCACTTGACTGCTAGTATTTGTGTTTGGCTTTAATAGATCTGTAAGTGCATGAACTGTCCTGTGTCTCCAGCAACAACTGCTGATTATCATCCTATCTGCAGGGACTACTGAACAGCAGTTAATTGAGCTGATGGAAGTTTTCTGCTAGATAGAGCCCTGACTTCCACAGCCATTATGGTAATAGTATCTGCATCAGCAGTGTGATGGTATGAAGACATTCACCCCCCAGCCTGCCCAAGTAATTTCTTGAAGAATTCATAAATTCAGATATGTTTCCCTTCTTGGGAGACACAGAAATATGTGAACAGGGTACACTTCATCAACTTCAGATAAAATGGTTTATTCTTTGCTTATCTCAGCTCATCCCCCTGAGTATCATAGACCCATGAAGCCTACAGTCTGAATCTAAGTTATTCTCTGGAACAACAGGCAGTATTTTCAATTGACTGTGCGATAAGCTCAGCAATACAGATATTTCAGACAAAATGTAGCTCCCTAAGGACAAAAATCCACAAAAGGATTTAAGAAGGTCCATAACCACCATGCAGGGGTTAGGAGCAGCAGCAAGTAGGGTTTTCTAGAGTTCAAAGACTCACCCTAGAATAGGTGGCCCATCAGGGCTGAAAACATCAGGAGGAATGATGTGTGGTCAGTTGTAATAATGAGATATTCATTGACAGCTGAATCAGCTGGGATTAGCCTTTCAGGTGAGCAAACCTAGAACAAAGATTTGAGCAAAGTTTTTGGGTCCACAGCAAGACACTTTTCTTCTCTGTCACTAAGCGTGGTGTCTCTAATTTAGTCCAAGTGGTAGGTGGAAATGCCTACACAACAGCTTCAGAAAAAGGAGGTGGAAGAGACAATAACAAACTGTTATAGCCTGGTGGTAAGGATCCATGCCTGACAGGACAAATAGATGAGTGTGAATTCTTTTTGGCATAAGCAAGGTAAATTGCCTCAGATGAAACAAGTATACTAAGATGGCTAGGTCGGTTATGGTTTGTTTAGGACTATTTTACAATGTAAGGGCCTAAGTTTCCACTAACAGTTACTTGAAGGGTATGCATCCCTTTGAACATAAATTTAAGTTCCTAAATCACAAACTGCTATTCTCAAAACTTCGTTCTACTTTTAGTGCATCAGGGAGGTGCCTAACTGTTTTCTGACAGACTTTTGAAAGTTCCCCTGACAATTACTGTTCTGCTGCTGCATCACATTGAGCTCTGCTGCTGCCAGGTAGTCAGAAATTTGTCTGGTACTTATGCTTTGACAGAACTGAAACACCTGGTGATCTGTGAGAGCCCAGCTCGCCTGCCTGCTGAAAGCTTAGCAAACTGTAGGCACTGCACAAACCACAGTGGGTCTGTAAATCTTTCCCGGCAATCAGTTACCTCTGTGATTGCAATGGGAAAGATGGAGCCTCAGTGACAAACTGCACAGCTATTGCAAGCTACAAAGGCAAGTGGGGAAGGCGGTAGTAAGGAAATCGCCTGTTTAGCTTTCCTTGTAAATCTGTCCTGGATGGATCTGCCATGTGTTGCAAACTGTGAAATCGAATCCTATGTATGGTTCAAAGTGTGTTCCCTCAGCTGCTCTGTCCGGCAGGCTCTAACCTATTTTGATACAGAGAGGTTGAGGATCAGTGGTCTCTCTCCTCCCCTCTTTTCAGAACTGTTCTGCTTCATGTTCCAAGGATCAGAGAGAGAAGTAGCAACTCTTATTCTCTTCCAGATATTCTATGTATTTACATAGGAAGAGGTAGATCTGTTGCTCCAGAAACAATTTGTGCATTTTTGCCGCTGGGTAACGCAGAATACAAAAAATAGCCTTTAAACCATGAGCTGAAATCCGGGGATTCCTTCTCCACCAAACCAGACGCTGCTTCCTCTAGTGTACTCCTTCCCTCTCTTGAGCTGTAGAAGAGAGTATGATGTTGTGTTGATTTATTTTTCCAGGGATAATATGCTTTTGTGATCATCCACAACGGTGTAAGTACTACTCCAGTCTGCTAAGTCATTACTTTTAAAATGTATCTAAAGTGGGCTCCCCTTTTTATTGGTTTTAAGGGGATGGATTTGAGCTTTTGGACTTCATTTTAATTTTTTACAGTGAGTAATTAATATTTCTACCTGCTGTTCAAGTTCTTTTATGAACTAAATCAGCAGCTGGTTTGAGTCATCACTATTCTGTTGAAGCCTGGCAGAATGTCAGTGTAAACCACTGAACAACTTGGCCCCATTTAACATTTTCAAGTATTCAAAAAAAACTGTGTTACTCTTACTAAAAAATAAACTAACAAAACCCATACAGCATATTCTTGAGGAGTCTACCCATAATAAATCAGGTTCATAAACAAGTGAGATGGGGAGCAGGACTGAAAATTTGACAGGAAACAGATATTACTCCAAGCTTACAACTGTTCATAGGGCAAACTCTGAGAAAATACCACTTAAAAAAAATTAAATATGCCTGGTGTATATCTCTTTTATGAAATCGGAGACAACATGGTTAATAGAATCATCTGAGCATGATCCTCACACAGCACCACAAAATTAATTAAAATTTGCTAGGACCCTTTTTGCAGGTAAAACCCATTGAAAGAAATCTACACATACAGAATGTCAGCATGGCAAGAACAATAAATGCTAGAACATTTCAGTTGCTAAAGACATCATTTTGCTTATGGCAAGGCATTCCTTTCCACTTGGCCAAAGACAGTTGCTGTACATGGCAAGATAAAACTTGCACTGTGGGACATGATCCAGTTTAGTACATGGGCCATGTATGTGCACGGTCCCATTCACTCTGTACCTCCAGACCCATTGTACTATTACACGCTTCTGGTAACTGGCTTATTTATTAAACATTGGCTCCAAGTAAAAACCAAAGGCTTTCTTATTACTGATCGTTCATATTTCATTTATTCTGACTTTCAAATAGGCCTGGATCTTCCTTTGTAGAAAATGTCGTTTACCTAAGCACAGTGTCCAGTGAAGTCAGTTATCTGTATCTTCAGCTAATGGATCATGATATGAAGGGGTTTTCAGGGAGTTGGGATGCAGTTAATGATACCACAATCTTTCTTCTCTTAGCAGTTAGCATTTTGAGTCTTGAAGCTATATTTGAGTATGCACAAGCAAATCAAGACTGAGGAGGTAAGTTACACACCTTTAATTTTTACATTAGTGGTCAGGGAACAGATGGGAGTTATAAGTTGCATACAACAGAGAGTGTGTAGCTGTGTTGTACTTATAGTAGCTAGAAACCAATTTATTATATATCTCAAGTATGACAGCCTTCGTATTTGTCACTCTCCATCCCTCTTTCTTCCTACATACACGTAAAGAAAGATGATCTGCCATTGATATTCCTGATGATGCTTTTCTTTGCTAGACAAACAAAGACTTAAAGTTGCCATGGAAATACCCAAATCTCTCAGTTCATGCATTTATCAAAGAAAGATCATCATCAGATGATGATATTGATAGCGTGTACACTGTCTCTCTCTAGATACTTGTCACGAGACTCTTAATGTCAAAAGAAAGAAAAAGAAAAATGAGGTGCGGTATTTCATTAATGTCATGTCCATTGATCAGTGTCTGAGTGAAAATCGCACTCACCAAAAGCAAAATATGCAGGTATTATTTCAGTGTGCCTTCATTTAAGAAGTGTGTTGACTTTTAAGATCTCAGCTTTCCAGAAAGCCAACTCATGACAGAATCTAATCACTGAGCTTTTTATATTGTTGAATGCTTGCTTTTATTAATGGACATTTCTTTGATTGAATTTGATTTCATTCCCCATCCTCCTTCCTCTGTAAACACAGAAAAGGGGGCTAATAATTTGTTTTCTATGCTCATTTGATATGCAGTAGCACTAGTTCTAGTACTGCTGTAGAACCTCCTACCATCTTTAGTCTTCCTAACTGTTTTCTAGATTTGGATCCCCTTTGATCCATAGAGGCTGCTGGAGCGAATGGGTAAGGTTAAACGATAAACTAGCTCCCACACTTTGTACATGAGTGCTGATGAACTGAAGGCCACCAACACTTTCTGTGTTTCTGTAAAGTGGATATAGACCTTTCATCATCCCTTGCCTTGGTTCTAGTTTTCAGATTTATTTCTGAATGGCTTTTGCATGAGCTTTTTGTTGCATATTTCAATTTCACAGATTACCGGCACCATCAGAGCAAATCATCTGAGCACTAAATGTGTAGGCAAAACTGAGACATCCAACATTTGTATAAAGGCAGATACATTTTAAAAAAGCATCAAAAACAGTAAATCCCCAAGAAAAAACTATTGAGTTGATAGCCTTGCAGAAAAAAAAAAAAGGCAAAAAACTAAAATAGTGAATTTGCAACATAGGAATGGCACCAATCCAAAAATATATCGGGATATTTTGATAGTGGAGTTTTTAGTGCTGACATTTCAAATGTTTGCTTTGCTTCACAGTGCTGCATTTTTATTGGCATTTAATGAATCTCTGAAGCTTCTGAGTTTGTGATGTGATTGGAACACCAAACCCTTGGTTTTCAGGTGAAAGTTGCCTAGGTTTGCAGGACTGAACGGAAAAGCTTGAAACATGAATGGAGTGAGAATTTCGGAAGAAGGTGAATCTGGATGCCTCCTTGTAGTCTGGTTTCCTAAGGAAATAAGGCTTGCATGATTTTGCTTTTTCATTCATTTCAGTTTCACAGGGATGAGATATCAGAAAAACATTAGTCTCCCAAAAGTTTGAGTAGTAGATGAGAGGAGTATACATAAAAGAGATCCCATAATTATGTCCTGTAAATTTTCTAGCAATGCAAAAGGCTACATGCTGAGTTCATACATTATGTGGCATTGGTGTCCATATGGGAGAAATGCTTTATAAATGTCCCAAACTCTGAAAAATCTTTGGCCAGAGCTTGCAGAATTCAGTTGCAGAATCCCGATTTTACTAGTTCTGATGTCACGGCATTGTTCGCTTTTTCTTGTTTGTGCATTTCCCTCATCTGTGGAGAAAGGTTTCACTGAGCAGATGGTCAGTCTTAAAGAAAAGTCAAGCCAGTTTCCAATATATGAAATTATTGTAGTTAACTGCATTTAATTCTGGCAAAAGAAACCATCATGGTGTAATTGCTTCATGTTAATCAGTTAAATAGGACTGAGGCATGATATATTGTACTTTGGCTAATAACAGCAGATCTAATTTCCATCAGATACATTTCTCATCGTTACCATACTTCCTGCCTCTGAGGGTAGCAAGTGGAAACACAATTGCTAACCTTGGGTATAGTATTTTCTTCCTTATTCTTAAAATGTTGTTACTGATCCATAATATCTGTATTTAACACTCAGTTTCTGGGGCCAGTGGAGACAGGCACTGTTTGTAGATTTAGTGTGTATTCTTTGACAAGGATTTCTATTTTCTATACCCTTTTTAGCCAAAGCAGGTTGTCTCGTCTTTTGCAGTGTAGTGATTGGCCTGGATAGTGGTTGGACAGACTGGAGAGGATACAATTTCTTGTAATTAGAAGACAAGATCTAATTTCATTGTACAACTCAGCTACTTGTTATCACAATTGTCTTTCCTTAGTTAATTGTATTTCAGGGTAGGCACGTTATAAGTTAATCAGTCTATTGTCACATGCCTGTTAATTTTGTAATTAATTATCATGGCCAGAGTTGAGTGAATAATTTCTAAAAAATCACTTATTTGGTAACTTTTGCCTCTTTTCTGTTCATTAATCCTGTGCAAACATCATGATTTCCTGAAATTGGCTTGTTATTTCACTGTTACTCGCTGAGTTATTCTTGGTCAGTAAATACCCAACATGCAGTTTGTTACAACCCTTTAAAGCCTGAAATAAGATGCATTTTGACCAGATTCAAATGTTCACATGGTCATATGTTACTTATCAAACCCTTTTTGTAACACTATGTTTTTTTGGAACTGGGTTTTTTTGAAAAATGGTTATAATCACTAATCAGACATTTACTTTGTATCAGCATTCTTCTGATGTTTAATGATTGTTCTTTTTTTATTGGGAACATTCTTGCCTGCTAACTTGTTTGGTAGAATGTCAAAAGGTAAAGCAAATGCAGCAGGAGGGTGGAGAGGTTTCTTTTGAAAGGCTGTAAGGTGTGCAGTTTTGCTGCTGGGCACCATACCCAATTAAATAGTTTGTGGAAGCAGTCGATGCTAAGTCAGCTGTGCTATATCCTGATATGAAGTAAATATCTGTGCCCAATTGGTATCTTCATGATTTGAGGAGTATTTAGAAGCTTGCTTAGTACGACCTCCGTTGTGACAGTAACAGTGTGTTGTAGACACGTCCTTTTGTTTAGCTGTGCTTTTCCACTGTTAGTTCATCCCTCTTTAATTGCTCTTCTGCTTTCTTGGCAGAATAAAATAACTGGGAAGTTGGGCCCCACTCAGGCCAGGTTTGCATTCTGTGTTTGTCCTGGTCTTGAATCAATGTTTGTGTCACCATTTACCAACCATCCACACTGTTAAATAAATAGTGTCATTGCCCTCAGCCTGGTCAGTGACACTGAGGTTTCTCTTCTGAGAAGCAAAGATCCAGCCTTCCTGGGCTTGAGGTGTGCTCAGATGCTTTGATGCATTAAGGGCAGAAAGCAGCAGCCGAGAGGCCATACAGCCCAGCTCCTCGGTGCCTCGCAGCTCTACCTATGGAAGGAAAGCACTTCCTCTGCATTGCCATGGGGCGCAGAGATCAGGCTAACACATACTGACTTTGCATTGGAGCTGAGCAGGAGCCCTCATACACTTGGACTCTGAACCCAGCTGAGAAGCGGGTTAAGAAGTTGTTTCTTACTGCCTCTTGGCTCTCAGTTGCCTCCTCTCAGCAGGGAGTCGTATGCTGGTTGTCTGCTCATTTGGACACTAACAACAATCAGGCAGGAGATTGGCCGGGCCAAAGCCCCTGAGCTCAGGCTTCAGGCCAAATATGCAATGTAGACATGCCCTAAGAGACGGGAGTGAAACTGTAGCCTGAATTTCCCTGGCAAAATGCACAGAGTGATTCCAGCCCCCTGTATGCAATAATTCATTTTGGACAAAGCTGCTTCTCTGCTGGCCTGTGTGTGTCCTTACAGTGTGACATTCCTGGTGAGCCCCCAGCTCACACCCTTGGGCTCTGTTGCCATAGCTCTGTTTTGCTGCTGTTTGCCATTCCTAGCTAGATAACCTTCTGAGGTTCCCATTACTTCACGCTCTCCTTGGGTGCCCAGAATTCAGTTCAATTGTTTCCCAACTTTTTTGATACATGTTTACAGCCCCTGAGCTCTCCTGCTGCGTCATCAGATGACACTCCACCTCAGCAGCTCCCCAGAGGCTCTTCAGTTTCCAGGCTACCTATCGTATTTGTTTTTCTTGGTCTCCTCATTCTCAGGCAGGCAGAGCTTTTATGGAATTGACTGGTCTCACAGCAAGACCAAAGCGTTTTGGTGTTTTTCTTATCTCTAACGAGCTGCTCAGGAGTGAAATAAGATTGGTATGTTAGGGCACAGTGTTTCTTACAAATGTCTTTAGCAACCATCCAATGGCACCAGATGTGGTGGTGTGTGCATTGCAATATTTTTACAGCATTTCATTTTTAGAATGACATTTGCTTCCTGACAAAATGGCTGTGGTTTCCAGCAAGGCAGAACCAGTACAACTGCATTGGATGTGGCTAGGGAAGACATGAAATGGGGAGCCTCTACTACCTCCTGAAGCCCATGGTGAAACTAAATATCAGACCAGTTCTGCATGAGCATTGGGGTAGGTTTGGATAAGCAGGACGTAAACCTGAAAGTATTCTGGACAGAAAGACTGCAGGTGAAATGCTTGCTCACCTTATTCCACTGCAGGGACAAACTGGAGAGGCAGCAATCCCATCCCATGCTGTGAGCTGAGTCAGAGGGAAGGATTTAGTCTCTCCTAGAGAAAGTGGGCAGTGGACTTGGGAACACCCAGGAAAGATTTCACCTTTGCTGAGTAATTTTGTAGTGGTGCTGAGGTGAAATTTTATTCACAGATTTCTGTCTTTCAAGTCTACATTTCCTCCTGTAATGTATGATACCCTTGAAATATGCCCACAGTATTTCTTTACAGTTTTTATATTTAAAGGAGTTTCTTTTCTATACTTCTTAAAGTAATCAGTGTTGCGTGGGTCTGGAGTTCTTCTAACATTAACTTCACACTAGTGTATCGCAACTTATTACAGTGGAGTTCAGACTGCTATTCCCTAGATAATCCATTTGTTAGGAATAACAGCATTTTCTTTGCATTAAGCTCCTTCTTTTTACCATCCTTATAGTAACTTCTATTTTGCCATTGATACTTTCACGTGAATGGAGACTGGCTTTTCTAGAAGCATTTGTCTATTTGTTAGTTATAATTTAGCTAGGTGTTCCTGACAGGACCCTTCTATATAGGTTTTGTTTTTACTCTGCGTTGGCAGGAGCTTGCTTCTTCAATATTGTGAAGTAAAGCATCCCTTCTCAGAGGCACAAGGAGACATATTTCCTCCTATATTTACACCTCCTAGCTCTCTGTGCTCTACCCTGTGCCTCCAACAAATCCCTGTCTTGCTCCAGGGTCTTCCAGCCACTACTGACACCTCAGTCCTTTGCTTCCAAGATTCTCGTGATTTTTCACCTCCTTGTATTGGAAAGCAGCAGCAGCAGCAGGTAGATTTTGAGTGGATTTGATGCTATTTCATAACCTTTTATGGTGGGTGCAGTGATACCTTCTGGGGCTAAATATTAGGTGTGTTCTGCTTCATGAATAGCAGGTATTAGTAACGTTTCTCACTAGCAGTCCAGAGTAAAGCCACAACAGGCAGTCAGAGGGTCAGGCAGTTGTGTTTTAGTCCATCATAAACCGTTAGTCTTATTTTGCTCCAAAAATTATTTTCTGAAACTCTGGCTTGGCTCTTTCCTTTTTGTGTTATGCTATAATAAGGTCTTCAAATACTTCAACAGAAAGTTGCATTAGACTTGAGCCAAACTACAATCTGGATAGAACACCAATGCAAGTTTACAATTTGTAAATCAAGATAACGGATTCAGAATAGTATGGTGTCGCATTTTGCAAATTTATTCACATTTATAACCCATACCTACTTCGGTATTATTCATGAGTGTTATGGGATTACAGGACATTTCTGTTTGGTTTCTGGCCTGGAAATGTTTTGGGTTGACTTGAAACATTTAATTTGTCATGAAACTAAATATTTCATTCCATCTTCTTATTGCTTTACCCTTTTAAAACTTTTTTTTAAGAAAGGTCATTTGAAACAAAAAGCCTAAATGGTTTATTTTGTATTTCTTTTTTACAGTTGGAAAAACTTGCTAAATTGAACTTATATTTAAAAACTATTTTTTGCAGTATACTATTTGCCAAAATAATCACACTAGTCCCCCTGGATTAATCCTTTACTTATGTTGGTATCTATGAAAATTTTATGATTGCATTTACACATGGCAGAATTGCCATATGCCCTTTAAAATTAGAAGTGATATGCTCTCTTAAAAAAACAAAAAAAAAAAAAAAAAAAAAAAAAAAACAAAAAAAAAACCAAAACCCCCACCAAAACCAGGCTTCAATATGCTGTTTAACATTGCATATATTCAGGGACTGTTATTGATACATTTTCAATAATAGTTTTCTCTAAGGTAGATGACCGCGGCACTCGGGAACCTGACTGTGACATGCTGACAAGCTAAACCTAGAGTAGCTTTGTGTCACTTTAGGTAAAATTTGTCCCATAAATAATGAACAACTAAAAGTTGTTTACATTGATGTGCTAAGCCGATAGTAGCTGCTATGGACTGTGTCAGCAATCAAAACTTTCCCTTATTATGAAAGTAGCAATAAAAGAGATTAAATGCAAACAAAAAGCTCTGACAGGAGTGTAGGGCTGATTAAAATGAACAAAATCTGACATTAGCATGCTGCAGGTTGGCCCCTGGACTAGAATGCAGATGTCATCTCAAATCCTGCACAGTTGGGAATGCTTGCAATCCCTCCTGGAAGCAGGATGCCTTGAGCAGGAGGCACAATAGCCGCCTCCCGTGTGCTGGGCCTGGCTTTTGTCACATTCATCTTTAATATTTCGCTTCATACTAATTTAGGTTTAGGTATCTTCTTTTTTTTTTAGGATTTCATGTATATCTGGTAACCCTTGCTGAAGTGATCGCATACATGTTTTCTCATTCATGATGTGTGACATGCATACACATACTTTATAATAAACAGAAAATGTTGGAAAACTGTCTTAAGAAGTCTTTTATTTCAAAAATGTGTTGAGTTACCATCTATGTCAAAAGCAGGTGTTGAAGTCTAGTGAGGAAAACACCACCTGATGGCAGCTGCACAGATTCTTCCGTGAAGGTGGAGGGTTAGATCCAGGTTTGCTTTAGTCAACGGGAGCTTTTCACTTGCCACCAGTTAGGAGATTGTGCCCTATAGCGGGCTATGTGGATGTGATAAACTACACTGAAGAGCTCACTGTTATAACCTGACTGCTGGCCCAAGCAATATGAATACCACTGCCCAAGTCAAAGAAACAGGGATGTGGTGTAGAGAGTGAACGGGTGGATCAATAGACACCAGGAAATTCATATTGAGGCTTACGCATGTGGTAGCATCAGCTCTGTGTTGGTTGCACTTGGCTGATAATGTGCATAGCTAAACCAGATCGTACTACTCAGCTTACACAGCCTCATTACTTGAGCCAGGATTTGTTATTGAGCTTTAGCCCTATTTCTGTCATATTGTACCTGCTAGTGCTAGGAATGTGCACACTGAAACTGAGTTGTTTTGGTTTTTGGAAGTGTATGGAAAATGTTTGTTTAGATGATGCCAAATGCTTCCATCTTTACCATACATCTGGTCACATGCAAACAGATACAGAGGCACACACTTGCACACTCATCTGTTTACATAACACAGGCTGCAGAATATATGTTTTTCTATCAATGAAAGTGTTTACTTGCTAACTTTTCACAGCTGGGAGATTTAAAAAGGAATATAAAGTACCTGTGAAAACAGACACTGACTTAAAACTTGGTTTTAACTGAAGCTGAAAATACTTCTGTGCTAATGTTCACGTTACTTGTTATATCGGGTTGTAAAGATGAACCTGTATTCTTTGTGCTGATCAAAGATTGATTAAAAATAATAGCTTCAAAATTATTTAAATGCTTTTACTACAGTTTAAAAAGAAAGCTTTGTTTCACAAAGAGAAATAGGGGATCTCATACCATTTATTGAACTTGTGTATCTTAACAAATTGCCTTTTGATTTTTTTGTTTCAAGGATTCACGGTTAAAGCTGTGAACTCCTTGGTGCATATGGTGAACATAGAGCACCTAACACAGCAGGCTCCCGGTTCAGAGGGGACTCACTGCATGTTTGCACATCACTGTTACTGTGGCACCTCTGTCAGGATTGCACAACAGTCTCCATTGATAAAGTGGTCTGGCATAAGTGGTAACACAACGTGAGCCACTGTCTCTGTAAGATGTTTCCTCACTTGTATTAATATTTTAACAATAAAACATGAGAAAGTTTTAAAAGTGGGAGCTGGTTTTCACCAGAGATTTCAAGCAGTGCCTGATGATTTTCTCATACAGGTAAAAATGTATCATTGATATTTTAAAATGGGAGTCCCACCATGGAAGATTTAGCAGGTTCCTTCCAGGGATGGACTTCCTCGCAGGCAGGGAATTCAATATTTCCTTCCAAGGGGTGAAAGAATGGTAAACTGGAGCTTTAGGCTCTCCTCTGTCATAATCTTAAATAAAACCAGAGAGAGATTTGTGGCGGGGGGTTCACAGGGCCCCATCCCCCAGATGCCAGCAAGCAGGGTACCCTGGCTGCTGGCCACAGGGCATGGGAGCAGCTTCCTGTCCCCTCCCTGTGTCAGAAATATGGCTGCCTCCATCCATGCCTGAGACACTGACTGTAAGCCAGGTACAAAAGTTCAAGAGGAAAGCACAGACAACTAAAGGCAGAGCATTAAAGACATGGTAGTTACTTCTGGTCTATATGAGCTTTTCTTTTTTTCAAAAGGCCTTTTCTGGCACATTTTTATGTATCTCTCTTCTACAAGGTGGCTTTTTTTACCTTGAAAGTTATGCTTGTTTTTCATGACATTTTAAAATAGCTCTAATTTCTTTGGAATCTGACTGCTATGTAATTAAGTTACCACTGGTGCCAGCATCACTTTGGTTTTGAAAAAGTGTTACATGTAAATATATCGTACCGTGGCTGCTACCAGAAGGGCTTCCCTGCATTTTTATAGGCGTAATGGGTAGTCGGAATTATGTTAATTCTGGTGGTATTATCTTATGGTTCATATATATGTTCATGTTCACATATAAGTGTATATATTTGTGTATATATGTATATTCATAAATATATACAAACACATACTTATGAACACAAATACATGTGTAAATTGATTTTTGAATGTCACTCTTGGGGATGTGGAGAAGTGGATCTAGAAAGGAAATATGGATATTTCAGAATCAAGTGTGAAGAGTGGAAGATCCTATAGATTCCAAATTAGGAACTGATTTGTACAAAAGAAGACACAGATTTTCATACAGACTAGCAGACATGGGGATCAAGAAGTTCTCAGTGCTTTTATTGTTCCACCAAACCTTATTATTATTTTGCATCAAATGCAAAGTGACAGCTTTTTGAAAAACAGTTGCAATGTAAGATAGTTTTCTACTCAAATGTTCCTGTATGAATCTGTAAGATTAGTTTGTACATGTTTCTGAACTGGATCAAGCCTTTTGAGGTTTAACAAGCTAAACATCAAGGAGCAACAAGAGATGCATAGACATGCTCTGCAGTATGTGATAGTGTTCCTTGTTTGTGTAAGAGGTTTCTGTATCAAATAATAGGATTAGAAAGATCTGGTATGTCATCAGTTGTTCAGGATCATAGTGTTAATTGATTCTGAGCCATTTATCATGAAACTCAGCAGGAATAAGACTGAACCTGATGAGCAACATTTTGAAATCTGCACAGCTAATTTGAAAGGTATGAGCCTAACCAAGTAATCTGATTTTCAGAGGTAAGCAGCAGTGTCGGTTCACAGTAAATGTAATGGGATCTCCAGATGAATTAGTACTTAACAGGTCTTCAGTGACTAAACATAGATGCAGGTGTTTTAACAACAGCAACCCTGAAGTTTAAAAATTATGATGTGCAGTGGATATCGGTTTGGGAGTCATGTGTTTTTGCTGTCTGATGACACTGATGGGATTATGAGGAAGATGTTTGATACTCCTGGGATCATAAAGTTCTCTTAGTAATAGAGATGGTAATTCTTCCTGAGATTTTCATGCCTGTAATATTCTTTAGGTGTTTTCCATTTTGCTTGCCCGGAACTGCTTCAGCCAGCTCAGGAATCCCGAGTTTCCTTTCTCCACTGTAATCCATTTTCATTGTATTGACTGTTTCAGTGCCTATGCCTCTGTCCATCTTCACTTAAAACCTGCTGGCCTGGGCACTCTGCTGTGAAGGTAGCAAATGTGGATTTTTTCCTCCTTGGCTGACTTCAAGTCAACAACAGAAAGAAGGTTCTGAATAAAGGAGGCACAGCTTCTTCCAGTGGCAGAAAATTGTATTTAAATAGGGCCACTATTTCCTTATAAATTATCTGAAAGGACTGACGTTAGCACACAAGGGCAAATCTTCAATCTGTGAGTCATGGTAAAAGGGAAATGCTTCCTTTAGAATCAGGTGCATCAGCTTTTGCAAGGAGCAGTTGTATCCTAATCAGTGCATGGGATTTTTTTGTTGTCTTATATTCTGGCACCTCACTTTTTACATGCACAATTTAAGGATTGTGGGTGCTTTATGCAGCAATCTGGATTGAATTTTGGACTAGGGCCTGAAAGATTATGGGTGATAACTGACATGGAGGCACTGAGTTCTGTTATCATCAGTTCTAGTCCTTCAGATGCACCTTGACACATCATTACAGCTGCATTGCAGTCTAACAGACTTACATCTCTAATGTAAAATTTTAGGGATTTTATTAAGGCTTAGCTATTTGCACCCATTGCAAACATAACCCTATGGGGGTAAAACCATAGCTACAACTCTGTAATCTAGTTTGACATTCCTTTGAAATACTGACTCTGAAGCTGTAATTGATAATTTAGCTGCCTTATGTTTTTTTTTAAGAGAGTCTCTTTGGAATCATGAATCTCTACAAACCTGTAGGATAGGCCAGTAGGTGCTCATTTGGATAATCTAGTTGAGAAAAAAGGTAAAGTCTGAGCACACACAATGAACACATCACATGTTAGTCTGGAACAGGAGTTCTGGTACATGCCTTGTACTATAGCTACTCAGTGCCCTAGCTTGAGATAGATAGTTGAGCCCATGTCAGAGAAGCTGGAAACTGATAAAGAAAAGGCCAATGTGAGGAACAGTTGCGTCTCAGATCCAGATTCGTGAGGCAAGCATTCATATTGAGTTTGCTTGGAATCAAATGCTTTTGCAGCAGGTTTAGTTGACTCATGCACCCCAAATACCCATTCAGCTTCAGAAGCCTCCACATGGTTCAGAGAGCCCAGAAACAAAAGTTATTGATATGCAGTTTATCCTGCCCAGTAAGCCTAATTAGCTGAGGCTGTCTGAAGTGCATTTGCCAAGAGAAGCAGGGAAAAAAAATGTTTGTCAGGCTTGGGCTTTCTAGGTCTGTTGTTAGAAATGTGACCATTAGGAAATAATGGGAATGGCAACTTAATCTCATTGCATTGTTGAAACTCTGAGTTTTTTCAAGTTTACTTGGAATCTGAAGATCTAGTGCTGGCACTTTTTTTCACATTCATTAGTCCTTTATTCTGTCAGTGATGCCCAGTTAAAACAAATGATATAATCTTGAGGACAATAATACCTTTTAGTCTACCAAGTTTTTCTGTGTGAAAATGAACCTTATGGAATAGAGGTCCGTGTGGTCTCTAAGCCAGGGTTCTTCATTCTTCTTTCCATTCTATTCTTAGCTGTTGCATTTCCTTACTGAACTGCTGTGACATCTAGCTACAAAACTAGGGAAGGAAGAAGACCCAGACAAAATCAGCAAAATCAGTAAAGGTAACAGAAGTCAGAATTATTACGGGTAAACTGCTTTTTACTAGATTTACTGAGGTATTGTATCTCCAAGGGACTTCAGGCACTGGAAAAAGTCAAATCCAGCCACAAGCTTAAGCACTTGGATATGTGCATAAATGGATTTGAAGCACAAATACAGGCTGGGTGGAAAATGGATTGAGAACAGCCCTGAGGAGGACTTGAGGGTGTTGGTTGATAAGCTCAACATGACCTATCAATGTGCACTGGCAGCCCAGAAAGCCAACGGCATCCTGGGCTGCATTGAAAGAAGCGTGGCCAGCAGGTTGAGGGAGGTGATTCTGCCCCTGTACTCCACTGCCGCAAGACCCCACCTGCAGTACTGCATCCAGCTCTGGGTCTCCCAACATAAGAAGGACATGGACCTGTTGGAGTGAGTCCAGAGGAGGGCCACAAAGGTGATCAGAGGGCTGGAGCACCTCTCCTATGAAGATAGGCTTGAGAGAGTTGGGGTTGTTCAACCTGGAGAAGGCTCTGGGAAGACCTTATTGTGGCCTTCTAGTATCTGAAAGAGGCCTTATGAGAAAGACGGGGAGTGTAGTGATAGGATGAGGGGTAACAGTTTTATGCTGAAAGAGGGTAGATTTAGATTAGCTATTAGGAAGAAATTCTTTACTGTGAGGGTCCTGAGATCACTGGAACAGGCTGCCCAGGGAAGCTGTGGATGCCCCATCCCTGGAAGTGTTCAAGGGCAGGTTGGAGGGGGCTTTGAGCAACCTGGTCTAGTGGAAGGTGTCCCTGCCCATGGCAGGGGCGTTGGAACTAGATGACCTTTAAGGTCCCTTCCAAGTCTAACCATTCTATGATTCTATGATTTGTAATACCTCTGTTGTGAGTATAACTTAGAAGTGCATCACTTTTAGAAGACCTATTTTGGTCACATCTACAAAGAAAAATTGGTTCATATGCCAAAAACTTGTAATGTAAAAGTTCAAAGTGTAGTCCAGCAGGACATGAAAGAAATCCTGTGCAGAATCCCCAACTCAGTCTGTTACACAGTATCTCGAGAAAAACAAATTGCTGGTCCTGTTCAGGGGTATTTTCAGCACCTGATACTGAAGAAAAAAAAAAAAAAATCTCTCTGTGGTTAAACATATTGTAAATCTCAGCTGAAAGAAGACATTGCATCTCTTCCTTCTGAACACAAAACCAAGATAACTAAGAGGAGGTAACTAATACAATTACAAACATTTTATTTATGCAGTCGGAAGTATTTTTAAACCTGCTAGTTTTTATGTGTTCCAAGCTCATCTGTTTCAGAAACACTCTTCATGGAGTCACATCCATGTACAGGTCATTCAAATGAGAGCAGCAGACTTTAGTGGGACGTGATTCATTTGAAACATTTTATGGTGTATAAACTCCTTCTTAGCAAGATTTTTTTCATTTTTCAGAACTTTCTCAAGTACACATTCATAGGAATAATCTGTAGTCTTGTTGACGTGACCACCAGGGAATGCCTTTCTGGTACTAATGGATGGTGAAGTATCCTTAATAGAAAATTCAGCCTACAAAGATGTGGTTTTTTGGCTTAAGAAAGATTGCTATTACAAAAGCCCAAACTTTACACTGCAGTATTTTTATCAGACTGTGATTGCAGTCACTGCATATGTCACTGCAAGCTGAAGTGATGGGGTCTGGAGAGTAATGTTAACATGATTCAGAGGAAATTAATCAACATTAGTCAGTACTTGCCTCTCAGGTACTTGGGGTCATGTTCTAAACTAACTTATTTTCTTCCTATTCAGTGATGCAGGAAGATTTAAAACCAGTGGTAGGGCAGTAATAATGTGACAGGAAGAAAAAGGACACTGGGAACAATATGAAAGCTGATTAATAGTATCATCCTCATAGGTGAATTAGAATTCTGCAAATTACTTTTCTATTTCTCATTCTTTCCATTTCTCATTCTTTCCATATTGCAAAGTAGTTTTATTCTGGAACAATACATCTGAACCAGTGCACCTGAAAAATAAGTCTTAAAGACTATGAGAATTATTTTCCATTGAATCCCTTAATATTTTTCTTTGAGCACTAGTGTGCACTAGGCCTAAGAGAGTTCCAAGCTGTGTATAGATTTTGAAGAAGAACCCATCAAAAAAAGCCAACAAAAAAAATGCCAAGTAACAAAACCCTCATGGCCAGCAATGTGTGGGGATCCAGCAAAATAGAAACCATTCCTGATGTTCACAGGCAATGAAAAATGAGTCTCATTATTAATCAACAGCATTTCCTAAATCATGCTGTTCATGATATGCTTGATCTCAATTAACTAAGGTTTAGGACTCTAAAGTTTTGTCATAGTCAGTATGGCTGGGGATAATGTAATGCTGATAAGTAAATGGATATAAACCATGAAGCTGTGATGCATTGCTGCTGCAAATAAGGCCTTCAGAAGGTCCTGAAGGGTGGGATTTCTCTTCACTACCTTTAACCGTCTAAAAGCTGATGGTCTGGGCTCCTACACAAAGTTGAAACAGGAAAAGCACCTACAAGGAGGTGTTTCTACATTAAAGTTGCCTTCTTGAGGTGCAAGTCCACTGGCTTCAGAGGTAAAGCTCAGATGCAAACGTACTCCACAGGGCTAGGCAATGGGAAAGTGTTCAGCTTGCTGCTCTGACACCCACTCTCTCCTGTCAGTGCAGAGCCAGAGGTGCTTTCTAAAGCTTTCTGGTGAACCTGCAATCTTGCTAGCGCTTCCCATCAGTTTGGGAGTACATCAGATGGTACTATTCATCTATATATTTTGATTTGAAGTCCTTCATGTCATGGGAGAATGTGTTGTGAACATGACTTAACCTGTAAACTGGAGGATTAAAAGCATAGAGCACCTTTTTGCTATTTTAGTACTCTATTGCTGATTCCTCTAAGGAAGTATGCACCAGTGAATGATACCATGAATTTGGTACGGTTTTTCTGATTGTGACTTATCTGTAAGGCTGTGGTTAATTTGTCCGTTATGGAACAAATGTGTTCTGCGGACATATTGCAGTGTATCAGCTGCTTATGAGCTATTTTCTTGTGCTGTTGATTTAAGTTTTCAATTAGTTGATCTCTTTTTATGCCATGATTGATTAGCTGCCTTTGTTGCATCCTTCTTTTTCCTTCGCCTTGACTGCTACCTCCCAAACAGGCTAAGGACTTGCAAGATTCCTATGGGCAGATACACAGTTTCCATGGCAGGTACATAACTATATGTGAGCACAAATATATATGTTCAAGTAGGGTTTTCAAGCCTTCTGTTTATTTTTTGTGGGCAAGTTGTACTCTTAAGTGCAAAGTGAACCTGAGGGCCAATACCACTTAGGCTACATTACTGTTTTGTCCAAATATTATTCAGTATTTGCCAGGTTATAAATCAAGTTTGGTCACATACACTCTATAGTTTTTTCAGTAATGCTGTCCAAGAAAGTGCAAATATAAAGTTCCATTAAAATGCAAAGTTTGAATAAGGATGAATTTTCTGTAAGTAATGTTGAAATTACTATAGCCAGACCCTTGGGGAAAAGGTAAGGGAAGAAACTTAGATTCTTCATGCCGTAATTCCATATTCTGACTTTCATAAGGTAAAGTTTGGCTCTGACATGTCTTCTCAATATTTATCCTGTTCACTTGCTCGCTTTGGATGAGGTGCATTGGGTGCAGAAATTTGCATGGGGTCTTGAGGTTCCTGTCATGTGAAAGTCCGTCCTCTTCTACAGTATAAATATTTACAATATATGACAACTGCCATCTGCCACTGTGAAGAGCTGAAATGCCTATAGTCTGAGGTTTCAAAAAGACTTTCACTTTTTACTTCTTTCTTGGTGGCACTAAATTAATTAGCCTTAGAAGAACAAATCAACTGATTGGATTTGTTTAGGTAATTTTTAGTTATTTAAAGAAGAACTGATCAAACCCAGCACACGCAGAGGATGTGTTATGCCAATGTACAAAGAACTCTATTCATTAGGAGGTGGCACTTGTACTGTCAAAATAGTGAACTAATTTCTGAACAATTAAACCAGGACAATATTAATGGTAGGAAGAAAAGATGAACGCACAATGAAACAGCACTTCTCGTTAAATGGCGTAAAGAAGGGGATGGGGAAATGAAATACATATTCCATGAACTGAGCTTACAGCAGGCCTGCTGCATTGCCCCTCACCTGAAGCTAGGAATCAATGCCAGAGCTGGAACCAGCATCAGAACATCAGCACCACTTATCCAGAGCCAGTCCACATCTTGTTCGTGTCTTGTGAGCTGACCAAACAGGCAACGTATGGAGAATGTGGCTGTGATGATTGGGTTGGTTCATTATGTAGCTTTTCTGAATGGGGTGTCTCTGACTTCCCCTGGAGTAAAACTCACGCCAAATGAATAAATTCTGAATTTAAACATGGAAAAGTGAGAATCCTAATCAACATTGACACAGAGAACACAGTGCCAGAAAACAGAGCACAGACACCTAATGAAATATTTTGTGGAAAGATACTGTTCTCTTTTGTAACTTCAGTTTCCTCTCCCTGTCTTTTATATAATTTAATTTAAATTCTGAGTTTTGCAAAGTTTCCAGTTTTCACTTTTCACAGTTCAATGGAAAATGCTCATTTGAAGGTCCTTATTTGAAGTGCTTATTAGAAGAGCCAGGTTCCGTGTTAACATATTATCTTCAGTGCTATCTACCTCCTTGAAACAAGAGAAAAAGTCATCACTGCAGCTTACCATAGAACCAGAGACAACAAGGAACCACTTAGTCTAAAGAGCAGCACTGGTACAGGGACAAATATATGGACTGATCGGGACTTCATTTAGGCTGCAAATGAGAAAAAATATTTCTACGCATTCTTGAGCACTTTTCTGGCAAAAGTTATGAGGGGCAGAAAATGTGATTGCCCGTAAAAGGTGAATTTCTTTTTTTATGAGATGAATCCCAAGATGTGGTGACTGCAATAGAAGACAACTTGAGATGTTGACCCTGGGAAGGTTTTTAGATCATCTTTGGGGAACAGGCATGCCTGAAAACTAAAAATGTGTCTCTCATGTTATGTCAAATACACACTCCCATCTACCACTGTCCCCATTTTCCCAACACACCTGCCTGAGACTGGAGTGAGATCTGTGACAGTCTCGGTACGGTGTCACAGCAAAGTGCACCATATGTTACCCATTGAAAAATTATTCCAGATTCCTATAAAATACACATAGCAATTAACTGCTGCTATCTTGATTTCCACTGGGAGTTCTGCATAAACATAGTATGCCCCCAAGGCAGCAGTAACTTATGCTCTGCAGTTTGCAGGCCTTACGGATGCACCTGCACACAATTCATCTGTGTTAGGAGCACTGGGTGGAGTTTAGGTTTGCATGATAAGTCTATGCATACAGAAAGAAATGTTTCAAGGAACTGTGATCTCATTTTTTGCTGCCCCTTCCATCTCTGGTGGCCAATGGGCACAGTGGCCCTCCATGTGACACGGTTTCTCAAATATGTGGTTATAAGCTGACTAATGGGACCTCAAAGTTGTACCCAGCTTTGCAGGAAATAGGTGAGTGTTGTAAAACTCAGTGTGAATTTTACTTTGCCAATATACTGGGGAGGAGAATCTCGAGTATAATTATGATGCCAAGGAAGGTGTGTGGAGAAAACATCTGGGGAAAAGAGGTGTGGAATGGGCCTCTGGGAAGTAGGAAGAAGCATTCTGAGAACTGGCTTTTTAAACAGGAAGGTGAAGTAGGGAGTGCATACCCTGAATTGTGTCTAGTTTTTGGAGTTCTGGTCTCCATGGCAAGGCAGCAGCACAGCTAAGCTCTTCTGAGATAACTGGGAAATCTCTGAGTGTTCCGAATAAATGCCCAGCTAACAGCTTGTTCCGTGACATTCATTCCAGAGAAGACTGGAAAGTTGCACATCAGGCTAGATATGACATGGTAAGTGACTAACAAACCAACCTGTAGATGTGTGTGTATATATATACATACATATAGAGAGATGTGTGTATATATAGAATCATAGAATCTTTTAGGTTGGAAAAGAAGTTAAGATCATCTAGTCCAACCATTGACCCTACTCTGCCAGGTCTGCCACCAAACCATGTCTCTAAGCACCACATCTACACGACTTTTAAACACATCTAGGGATGGCAACTCAACCATGTCCCTGGACAGCCTGTTCCAATGTTTGATAACTCTTTCAGTGAAAATTTTTTTCCTGATGTCCAGCCTAAACCTCCCCTGGCGCAACTTGAACCTGTTTCCTCTTGTCCTATCGCTAGTTACTTGGGAGAAGAGACCAACTCCCATCTCACTGCAACCTCCTTTCAGGTAGTTGTAGAGAGCAAGATCTCCCCTCAGCCTTCTCTTCTGCAAACTAAACAATCCTAATTCCTTCAGCCGCTCCTCATAAGGCATATTCTCCAGACCCCTCACCACCTTTGTTGCCCTTCTCTGGACACGCTCCAGCACCTCAATGTCCCTCCTAGACTGTGGCACCCAAAACTGAACACAGGACTCAAGCTGCGGCCTCACCAGCACTGAGTACAGGGGCACAATCACTTCCCTGCTCCTGCTGGCCACACCATTCTTGATACAGGCCAAGATGCCATTGGCCTTCTTGGCTACCTGGGCGCACTGCTGGCTCAT
>VFFE01007128.1:200175-435016 GCA_008921705.1 Burhinus oedicnemus | reverse complement strand
GGTGTCATCTGCAAACTTACTGAGGGTGCACTCAATCCCCTCGTCCAGACCATCAATAAAGATATTAAACAAGGCTGGCCCCAAAACTGAGCCCTGAGGAACACTGCTTGAGACCTGCCGCCAGCTGGATTTAACACCATTCACCACAACTCTTTGGGCTCGGCCATCCAGCCAGTTTTTAATCCAGCAAAGAGTACACCTGTCTAAGCCATGGGCTGCCAGCTTCTCTAGCAGAATGCTGTGGGAGACTGTGTCGAAGGCCTTACTAAAGTCCAAGTAGACAACATCCACAGCCTTTCCTTCATCCACCAGGCGGGTCACCTGGTTGTAAAAGGAGATCAGGTTGGTCAAACGGGACCTGCCTTTCATGAACCCATTCTGGCTGGGCCTGATCCCCTGGTTGTCCTTCACATGCCACGTGAGTGTACTCAGGGTGATCTGTTCCATGATCTTTCCTGGCACTGAGGTCAGGCTGACAGGCCTATAATTGCCTGGATCCTCCTTCCAGCCCTTCTTGTGGGGTCACACTGGCAAGTCTCCAGTCATCTGGGACCTCCCCTGTTGACCAAGACTGCTGTTAAATGATGGAGAGTGGCTTGGCAAGCTCCTCTGCCAGCTCCCTCCGCACTCTCGGGTGGATCCCATCTGGCCCCATAGACTTGTGGCTGTCCAGTTGGTGTAGCAGGTCACTAACTGCTTCCTTTTGGATTATGGGGGGGTTTATTCTGTTCTTCATCCCTGTCTTCCAGCTTAGGGGGCTGAATACCCTGAGGACGACAGGTCTTACTATTAAGGACTGAGGCAAAGAAGGCATTAAGTACCTCAGCCTTCTCCTCATCCTTGTTGACAGTCTTCCCCTCCGCATCCAATAAGGGGTGGAGATTCTCCCTGGCTCTCTTTTTGTTGTTAATGTATTTGTAAAAACCCTTTTTTGTTATCTCTTACGACAGTGACCAGATTAAGTTCTAGCTGTTCTTTTGCCTTTCTGATGTTTTTTCTGCATGACCTAACTAGATCCCTATACTCTTCTTGCATTGCCTGCCCCTTCTTCCAAAGGTGGTAAACTCTCCTTTTTTTCCTGAGTCCCAGCAAGAGCTCCCTATTCAGCCAGGCCGGTCGTCTTCCTCGCTGGTTCATCTTATGACACATGGGGACAGCCTGCTCCTGCTCCTGAGCCTCTAAGACTTCCTTCTCAAAGAATGTCCAGCTTTCCTGGACCTCTTTGCCCTTCAGAACTGTCTCCTAAGGGACTCTCTTAACAAGTGTCCTGAATAGGCTGAAGTCTGCCTTCCAGAAGTCCATGGTAGTGGTTTTGCTGACCCCCTTCCTTACTTCACCAAGAATCGAGAACTCTATCATTTCATGGTCACTAAGCCCAAGACGGCCTCCGACCACCACATCACCCAGCAGATCTTCTCTATTTGTGAGCAGCAGGTCTAGCAAGGCACCTCCCCTGGTAGGCTCACTTACCAGTTGTGTCAGGAAGTTCTCTTCCACACACTCCAGGAATCGCCTACACTGTTTCCTCTCTGCTGTGTTGTACTTCCAGCAGATGTCTGGTAAGTTGAAGTCCCCCACTAGGACAAGGGCTGGGGACCGTGAGACTTCCGTCAGCCACTTGTAGAATGCTTCATCTCTTGCTTCATCCTGATTGGGTGCTCTATAACAGATTCCCAACAGGATATCTGCCTTCTTGGCCTTCCCCCTCATCCTTACCCGTAAGCATTCAACTTCGCCTTCACAGTCATTGAGCTCTATACAATCAAAACACTCCCTAACATATAGAGCCACCCCACCACCTCTCCTTCCCTGCCTATCCCTTCTGAAGAGCTTATAGCCATCCTTTGCAGCATTCCAGTCATAAGAGTCATCCCACCACGTTTCTGTGATGGCGACTATGTCATAACTATCCTGCTTCACAATGGCTTCCAGCTCCTCCTGTTTGTTGCCCATGCTGTGTGCATTGGTGTAGATGCACTTGTGCTGGGCTATCGATTTCTCCCCAATGTTGGCATGCTGCCCCTAGGCTCATCTCTAACGAGCTTGATTGTATCCCGTTCCCCCTTTGTACCTAGTTTAAAGCCCTCTCAATGAGCCCTGCCATTTCATGAGCGAGGATCCTTTTCCCTCTTTGAGATAGCTGAATTCCATCTGTTACCAGCAGGCCTGGTGCCATGTAAACCTCCCAATGATCAAAAAAACCAAAATTCCACCGCTGGCACCAGCCTCTGAGCCACGTGTTTAAAAGGTGTGCTTTCCTGTTTCTCTCAGTGTCTTTCCCTGCCACTGAAGGGATGGAGGAAAACACTACCTGTGCTCCTGATCCCTTGACCAGTCGCCCCAGTGCCCTGAAGTCCCTTTTAATCACTTTTGGACTACTGTCTGCCACCTCATCACTGCCTACTTGCACAACCAGGAGCAGATAATAATCAGAGGGCCATACCAGACCAGGGAGTTTCCTAGTGATATCCCTAACCCGAGCCCCAGGGAGGCAGCAGACTTCCCTGTGGGTTGGATCTGGTTGGCATATGGGGCCCTCTGTTCCTCTCAGAAGGGAATCGCCTACAACAATTACCCTCCTTTTTCTCTTAACAGAAGCAGCCCTAATGTGTGGGACTGACCGACTCACCCTAGGCAACCCCCTGGAAGAATCTTCACCTATCTCCTCATTTGCCTGGCCCTCAAGTTCCAGAGCCCCATACCTGTTACGTAAGGGCAACTGGGAAGGTGAGGGAGGCCAGGAGGGGATTCGCCTGCCTCCCCAAGCAGGGACGTGTTGTTTCCAATCCCCCCTGTCTCTTAGTTCCCCTCCTTCTGCCTGGTGACAAGAGGGGAGGGGATCCTTTACTTCTTGTGGGCCCTCTATCTGCTGCCTTGGCCTCAAGGTGTGGCTGCACCAATCCATCTCCCTCTCACACTCTCTGATACTCCTGAGCCTGTCCACTTCCTCTCTCAGCTCTGCTACCAGGCTAAGCAGGTCATTCACCTGGTCACACCGCACACAAGTGGTGTCTCTGCTGTCCTCCAGTGCGAGTGACAGGCTCAGGCACTCCCTGCAGCCAGGGACCTACACGGCTGCATGTTTTTCTACAAGCTCCATCTGGGTCGCCACATTCCTTCTCACAAGGGATTTTGGACGAGTGGTAACCATGGCTAGGCCCTCTTCTGGGAGGGCAATGGCCACTACTTGAGTTGAGTTTGCCTCTCGAGCCAGGACGGGGACCAATTACCACCAGCTGAACTTACCTCACTGAGGGCCGACTGAGTTCCTCGATGCGTGGTGACCGGTTGCCGGGCTCCAGCAGGGCCCATTTAGAACTGCCGCGGGTGGTGCCGGCTCCACCTCTGCCCTGTCAGCAGCCCTCCCCCAAGTTGCCAGTGCCGGCACGAGCTAGCCGCCTCTCCGGGCTTCGAGAGCCCCAAAAAAGAGCTCCTTGCCGGCCCTTTTTGCCTCGATCCCCTTCCCCAGTGTGGACTTACCTGCACTGGAGCTGGTCTCTTCGGCGAGTGTTTGCTAGGGTCTTTTTTCAGAAGTGGGAATAGACCTGTAACATTTATAGAAGACCTGTAACGTTTATAGAAGCAGAAGGAGAAGAGCCCCTGCCTGTTTTCTGAACTTAACTGTGGAATCATCCCCTAGATTCGGAACCTGGATTTTATTTTTTAAGATCAACTTTCAATCCATCAGGATATCTCCATCTAGCCTATTCTTATGCCTCCTGACATCTTGGTGCAAAGTCAGAGCGTGCAAGGATGTTGTCCATTTGGTCAGCTGGCAATGTTCTATATGTCAAATTCTTTACTGGCATTCAGGCTGTTCTAGAGGATGAAATTTCATCACCCATGCATCTGCATTGAAGGGTACAAATGGCATAAATCTCATAGAAGGAGCTATGGAACCGTTTTGGAAAACTGAAGGGAGATTCACACTGGTGTCTCACTGAAGTTCTGGTGTGGGGTGTAGGGCTGTTGTTTTAGTTCCTCTCTGATATGCAAGTTGTACAAAGCACTAGGCAACCATCAAAGCTTCTTTTGCTGAAGAAAAATCAAGTATGGTTACATATTTTCGCAAGACAAGAGAAGGGGAGTTTTCTTAAGTGCATTTCCTGATTGTTTTGCTTAGAAGAAACAAGGCTGGCAAATCCAGGCAGACAATTTCTATATTCCTCTACAACATTAAAAATGGCGCTATACCTCTAGCAAACCCTGCATGAACTGCATATCCCTGCTCTTTGATGATGTTGAGACTTGTGACAAACCCGGGTGTCCTATCTGAACCCATTCTTCTGGTTAACTCTAATGGTAAATGATACTGTAACAACTGGGGATGGTTGAGTAATGGCAACGCTGTGCTTCCCTTCACCTGTTCTCTGTTCCTTGGCCTATGCAGAAATCTTGGAACTGGGGGTGAATAGGGTAAAGAAAGGACTTTGAGACTGCTGGAAACTTAGGCAGTGCGCGTAGGAGACGTGCAGGCAATGTCCTGCAAATTGCACCATGCTGCTGTGCTTTGTATGTCTTCTGGAATACCCCATGGAAGAGGAATTCAGTCTGGTTAAGCGTGGCATTCTCCTTGCCACAACTTCTACAAAAGCCAGTACTAACTAGTTAAGGGATATTTCTTAACTATCTCTAAATGCCCACATAGCATATTCTTGCTGGCAGGGACAAACTCCGTTGTCACAAAGAGATTCCTTATGCTTGCAATTGATAAAGGAACACACAATGCGTAATGCATTCACCTCCTTAGTATATGGTGCAAACTATTTATGACCCCTGGCTTGCTCCCTGTACGTGTAATACAACATAGGCTTTGCCTGAGCACCCATACCAATACAAATTGTTGATCGTGCTGAAGCTGTTGCTTAGAGTTTACACTCTGATTTTTCTTGTATCTAGAATCACGAGCAGTCTTACAGATTTACTTGTGTTTGCAATTTTGTGTTGAGAAAATGCGCCAATCTTACGTGGCATGTGAGGACATGGCGCTTTTATAATGATGAGTTTGCTTGAATGGCTATGTCTGTCACAACTTCTATGACTGAGCTGTTGCTTAATCATTCAGCAAAACTTTTACCAGCTTCTGGCTGCACTATGAATTTTCTCTGATGTAATACCATGAGGCAGCATCATTACCTTATAGTTGTATTGCTGTGCATGATGGAGGCAGATCTTTTTGCATGCAGGTGTCACTTCTTCCCTAAACCTAGTAACATGCAGTTAGATTCCTGTAACCAGCTACACCTGTTAACTTAGATTAGTAGGTACTTCAGGTTTTGTGTAAGGATGAAAACTTTCAGAAATCTGATCTCATTGGAAACCTGTTTAAGCCCATACTTTGGTTTCTCTGTGTGCTAATCCTGTAATAAGGGGCTCATCAAGACCATGACTTTGTAGCCGCTGGAAATGTGGAGAGTTCAAAATCTAGTTTCATCCCAAATGGGTATGAAAAGTTTTCTTTGTAATATTCCAATTAGATCTGAACAATTTGCTCTGTATTACAAATGCAAAAGGTTACAACTGAAATGAAATGTGTAGGACTTGTTAGTGGAAGGTTGTTAATATTGATGTTTCCTTGGAGTGTTATCTGTATGCTTCCAAAATCAAGTTGGGTTCTCTGCAGTTGCAGTCCTCTGCTTATACTGAGGGGCTTGCTGCTAAAATACTTCATAGTAAGTATTATATTCTGATTAACAATTCACATGGGGTAGATTCAACATTGCAAGCAACCTAGCTTCAGTAGGAAGGCCTGAAAACACCCTGCCCTGGGATGCTTGAAGGTCCTGTGAGTAGCACCTTCTCTTGATATATCTGTAGGATGCAGGAAGATGAGAGTTTTGGTTCTCTTGCAGAACTGTTTTCTCTTTGTCATCTGGATTCTGCCTGAGTATATGGACTGTTAGGTCAAAGGTAGTGATAGACTAGAAAAGGCTAACTTTCTGAATGCTGATGTGTCTGATTAAATAAGAAAGGAACATAGCTACAGCAATGTCAAAACATACAAGGTTTGGATCATGGATAGGAGTAATTAGAAGTAAAAACTAGTGTTCACAGGAAAATTAGGTGCTTTCAGGATGAGGTAGGAGGCGAGTAGAAGATATTAGGTTCCGAAATTTCAACTGAATTTTTAGATTTACTAAAAGATGTAGGTACCCACTTAGTACTTGGGAGGCCTATTGTCTGGTTTTAGTCCTAAATGTGACTGTCTCCAGGAAAAGATTAAGGAGCAGTGTGTGTATAGGCCTCTTGCATGCTTTTATTCTAAGACAAAATTTTTTGTAAGTCTTGTGTACAACTTGTCACTGGGAAAATGTAATCTGTAGCCTGCTTCTACTCTCTTAAAAGGATATGAAGAGAAGTGGGTCATGCTGATGTAGAAAAAGCACTATCAACATTTTGTTTGGTGTTTTACAATATTTTTAAGATGTTCGGTGTGAAAGTTCCCACTATCCTTAATCTGGCTGGATGGAAATTTTTGGCTAAACAGTTTTGGGAGGAAATGCAAAAAAATTCAAAATTGAAAAAAGCTGACAAAAAGAAAATCTTTACATGGTGTTTGGAACCACTGTTACCATTGAAATTGAAATTAATAGTAGTGAAAAATAATAATTAAAAATTTAAAAATCCCTCAATACTGAAATGAAGCATTTTCAAACCTGAATTGCAAATGTTTTGATTGACCCAGACTAAATACCTCTGTTTGAGGATGGAATAGAAGAAAGAAAAGAAAGGTGTTTCAGTTAAAGAAAGAGTTTGGTGATGTGACTCTCTGGCACAATTTACTTAGGGAAACCTTCGTGAAAGCTCAAAAGTCTTAGCTGGTATGAATTCAGTTTCTATTTCCTAATCTTTATGAAAATGTAATCAGAGAAAGCACTTGATATAATCAAATGTGATCTGAAACGGTAAACGTTATTAAAACTGTCTATGTTGGATGTATCAAAATCTTTCTGTCAATTGTACAACCTTGTCCTGTGGTTAAATATCTCAAAGCATCCTGATAGATAATATTCAGAAATTGAATGGTGGTCTCTTTATGTGTTAAAAATGTCAAGGGTTTTGCTGTGATATGAGGTAAGGTTCTTAGCTCACTTAAAAGAAATGAAAACTACTAGTTCACCTCTATGCTGTTCTGTAGAATATTTGTTGTTTCTGGGGCTTGTTCAGGTAATCAGTTAAAAATGGCTAAAAATCAAGTAGACCTGAACTGTAAAGAAAGGCTGTGTGACAACCTCTTCAAAATCTGAAGAACAGATCCCCAGTTAGTTTAACTTGTCATATCTCCATGTAAGCTGATGGCCCCATAGGCCATCAAGATGCTTTTCATGGAAAAAGCTGTGCTATACAGGGATATGCTATACATCTGACTAATTGTTTTTTTGTGCTCATCAATATCTGTATTTATTAATCTTTCCATAGATCCTAAATATTTTTGCAAATGTTAATGTATCTAACTGTACATTGCTACACACGTGAGAAAATAACTGCTATAATACAGAAGACAAAATTGGTAAACCAAGAACATAAATGACTGGGTTAAAACTATGCAGGACGTGAATTGAAGGCTGAAAAAGTGCAATTTTGACCATTAGTTTTGTCTGATAATTGCAGCATTGTAGTTTCCCTGCATCCTTCATAAGAATAATTTATCTCCTAAATCTTTAAAAGCTCTCTGGGCTATTTTCAGTTGCTTGCATTTTAATACAATAATTTAATATTATATGCAATTTTTACTATTTGCTCCTTGTGTTGTTATATAAAGATTTTATAGTCCTCTTTTATTCATATGCATGATTTATTTAGGCCTTCTACCACTGCTGTGAAATCTTTTCAGGTACGCTAAGTATTCTTTATTATCCTTTATAGACTTGCAGTGTACTGCTTCACTTGTCTCCAAGCCTTTCCAAGTTTTTTTCCATTTACACCTGTTGTCCAGTTTTAAGACTTGACAAAGTAAAGTGTATTCTTCCTTTGATGTCGCACACATCAGTTATTAATGCTAGTGGAAATTAAGTGTATGCTGAGACTAGAACAAACCTGGTAGAGATTGTTATGAAGTACTAAAAGAAACAAAGCTCTTTTGTTTTGACTGGAGAAAGATAAAGATACATATACATCTTCCTTTCTTTGTTATATTTCTTCCCCTTCCTTTCCTGTTTTTCTCTCCTCTATAAAGTAACCTTTCCTTCTCTTTGTTTAAATCAGGAAATTCTGGAAATAGTGACAGTAAGAGAAAAAAGTGAAAAGGATAAATAAACTGAGTTTCATTTGTCTTTTTATAATTATTTATCTCTGTATTATTCCAATAACAATGTAAGAAATCTAATATTTTCATTTTTTGTGTTAGTTTCCATTATGTTCCTTGAAGAACCAATAGAAGGGGATAGCAGCACGCACCAGGATTTCTCAGGTTGTTGCGGTGTGGGTTTTTTTCTTCATTTTTTTGTGTGCAATGATTTCTGGGGTAAATAGCAATAGATTACTTAATAAATATGGAAATTATTAGGTTTTAACTGTTTACCAGTGGCCAGTTTGGCTCCAAAGATTGCACATCTCATTTCTCAATGCCAACAAATTCTTGATTTGCTCTCAAATATCTGGCAATATGTTTTAGTAGGCTGAGCATGTAGAAGTTGTTTTGTTTTGTTTCCTTTTCACAAGAATGGTTACACACAGACTTATTGGTAAATTTGCTTAATGCTGTCTTAGCTGCTATATTTTGAAACAAGGACTTTGTGTAATAAGATTTTTTTTTTTAAATTTATATATGCAGACACTTTTTTTTTTGGTAGCTAAAATTTTCAAGTTTTTGATGGTTAGGGATATATCCATTTGGTTTATGTCTAAATCTATTTCCTCTGATGAGGTCCTGTGAAGTGCTGAGCATGCTTCCTTCAAAAATCAGACTTGCATCTCAAAACGAGTGCTGAAAGGAAGACACTTTTGAATGTTATGAGTAGCAGCAGAATAAAAAATACAGTAGCGCACTTAGAGAATTCGCTTGAAAGCAGAAAATCGAAGAAATCCTGGACTCACATGTTTTTATGACTTACAGTATGGGTCCTGACTCTGAGGCAGAGTTCTTCCTATCCAATATTGAGGTGGTCTTGTCCTTCTTATCTCAGACTCAGTTATCTGTATAAAAATTACTCACCCTCTTAAAGTCAATGAAAACAGAGGCTCTGGTCTCAGACACAGGCTAGCAGAGCATTGCTGGCAGAGCTTTACTGTTTTCATGTGCAGAAAGCATTCCCATGCAGAACTGCACAGAGCCGTTCTGTCCTGGGTGGATGCAAAGCTCTGTACGAGGTTTCAGCACTGAGCAGGGAGTCTCAGATCTTCAGTGCCATTGGTGAAGTTAGGGAGATGTGGCTGAGGATCTGATTTTTGTGTCTAATGCATGGCAGAAAACTTTGAAATGTTGACCTTTATAACTGGCGCAAGAAATTTGGTCCTGTGGCTTACTCTTGAATCCTGGGCTAACAAATAGCCCATGGTACTCTACATTACAGGACTGTTCACTGTTTTTTCCCCCACCAGAGAAACTGTAGGGATTTTCTGTATCCAAGGAGTTCTGACACTGTTACAGCTGTTGTAGAGAGAAAAAAAGGATTTTATTGAGGCTGGGCCATGTGGTTGCACAGCTGGTGCTTCATCCAATTGTTGAGATGCTATCACACCTTCAGCCTGTACTTTGGTGGAGCTATACAGTGTGGGGAAAATGCTACTGATTTTTGCATCTGTGGTGGACCTCTTGCGAGCTGAAGTCAGTGATCGTTTGGAGGACTTGCTGGTAACAATATCAACAGTGGAACCTCATGATAGTGAGGCAACCAAATTGTATTAGAGGAACAGTGGGTAACAGTGTTGTAATGGAAGTTCATTTTAAAATATGATAGATACTTTGTTTATACTAGCATTGTTTTGAATAAATGCTTAGTAAAGGGAGCAAAACAGGAAGAGATGCAGTAAATGAAGCCAAGATACTGCATTTATATAAATAGATGTCATATTTTTAGGGCAGATATTGACCATATTCATTATGGTTCACTGATCTTGTTCCTCAATCATATAATCTGTGCTAATTGATGCAAATATATTTCCTGTAAGTTAACCGAGAAAGCATTTGTCATGGCTAAGTTCACAGTAACATACACAACAGTCAGTAGGAATAGCAGCTTAATGACTTCCACGTTGATAATGCTGTTGCTTTGCAGAGATATTTAATAACAGCACTTTGGTTCCTATCAAAACCCAATTTAGCAGATTTATTAGTCTGAAGAATGATGTTAAATGATTATGTAAAATTGTTCAGTACAAATCATTCAGAGGCTATATAGAATTCTCTCCTAGCACTGATAGCAACATGAAGAATCACACATTGTTTTGAACAAGTTTTAAAATTCCCAGAAAATTCTGGGAAATTCTTTAGGTGAAGCAGTAAAAATGTTTCGTATCTGTTAATCTTGTTCCCTCACTTAGCCTGCTGTAGTAAAGTGTCAAAGGTTATGTAAGAACAGGGAAACTTTCATTAAAAAACCAAAAATTTCAGGGAACATACTGAGGATCAGAGCTTGACTACTGAATCGTCTCTTCCATTCAGGTTTTACAGGCTGTGATTTTTCTTCTTGTTATTTATTGACTCCAAGGAAAAAAATGAAGAGAAGGCACTGTCACCTCCTCTTACTGCTGCGTGGCTTCACAGGTTGCAAGATCCTGCCTGTTTCTGGACAGTTTGGTTTATTTTCTGGTTGTTCCTGTGCCAACTTTGGAAATGAAAGGCTTATGATAACCACTGGTGTAAACCTCTAGGGCAAACAGCCAAACTGCAGATATGTTGCTCCGTTTTGACATACCAAAGGTTTCTAATCACAACAGAACTGTGGTTTTTCTGGTTTATTAGTGCAACTCTGCACAGCCCATCAGTGGGGTCAGTCAGGGAGAAAAACTGGATTTATTTGTACTCTTGCACTTGTAAAAAGTCCAGTGGACTCAAAACCACCACTGCATTTCCACTTGCCTGAGCTACATGATTCCAGAAAACAGCAAAATACAAGGGGACTTTTGTGTGTGTAAAATGTGGCAGGTTACACTCACGTTTTCCTTGTGGGCATTTGGAGCTAACATGAGCTGAGATTATCCACAAATCTCATTTTCCCTTGTCTCAGATGATATCAAGAGCATTCTAAAAGGATTACAAGGACTTTGGTCTGTCTTCTGTGCTGAGTCCTGACCACGTGCATTGCCGTGCAGCAAGAGGAATAAGGATAAAGGAAGCTGCTGTGCCTGGCACAGTGCACGCTCTGGCTTGTCTGTCTAGCAGTGTTGCTTTTACTTGTCTTAGATAACACTCCATTGGCAGAAAATTTTTGTCAGCTGACTTTTGTGTTAGCCAAACTCTTTCTTTCACTATAAAAAGCAATTTCAACAATTTATCAAAAAGGAAACTAAAGTTGTCTTCTAGAGAAACCCTATGGTTTTAAGTACCCATTAAGCAATCCAGATCAAGTACATAGTAAAATCTTCACCTAGCAAAGTCTATGGCAATTGCACTGAACATTCCCTGGAGCAACATAAATCCTTTTATCCCCAGTAGACTATAACTTGCCCCATGTAAAAATAAGACTTTCATCTCTCCATAAAACCTTTAAAGCGCATTAGTAAGCATCTGGTAATGAAAGTATCCTGTCATCATAACTACACATCCTCATCCAGACCAGAACCCACTTAGTTCTTGTCAGGTGGGGATGAGCAAAAGGAGAAGTGATCTTGGAGATCCAGTAGAGTACATGAAAGATAACAGCATCTGTGGAGAACATAAGCAAAATACATCTAGGAAGTTACTGAACTTAAAGGACATTAGTAAAGAGAGTTTAAAATGAAAAAAGTATTAATGAATAGCAAATGTATGAGAAATAAAAGCAAAATTTAAGGGAAAATTGCCTGATGGTCAGCAGTATCTAAAAACTTAGCTTTGGAGTGAAATGGTATAAAGACACGCTCTGGAGAGGATATCCATGCAATGCAGACAGATTATCTAGCTTTAGCCAAAGCAGCCACTGCGTCTGCAGCAGTATCACATGTTTGGGATGTCATGGTAAGATTCAGGCCTGTTCTTGACCAGAGGCACAGCCCAAGGCTGGCGTCCCATAACTGGATGTAGAGAGATGACTGGGTGACTCCAAGCTGTGTGTGCTTGTGCATGCATGCTGTAATCCTGAACTCACTCTTTGTCTGAGTTACTTCTTATGTTATCTCAGTCAGCCCTGGGATCTGCAGTACAGCAGCCTGGGGTGACCCTAGGCGTACAACACTGTACCCGTATCTTTTTGGTGATATAGTGCAATGTCCCACCAGCCCCCAGCATGCCACTTCTCCCACGCAGGACTTCTATGATGTATGGGCTTGTGAGGAGTAGGGGTAGGAAAAGAGCCTGACATCCGTGCTAGGGATTTCATTCATGGGAGGCCTGTGTGGTTCAGGACCTTTTCTATACATCTGAGATTTTATAAGTTGGAATGAGCCAGAAGCTGGTTAAAGTTCTCACTTAGATTATGTCAGTAAATTTAAAGATTGTTTTGAAGCAACAATCAAAAATCGCAGTTGAACCTTTTTGAAAAAAGAAGTGGAAAAAATGACATCTCTTGTTCATTAAGTGCCAATGTTTTTTATTTAGTTACTACTGTTTAATCATTCCTTTAATTTTCCTTTACGATGCTACATAATTTCTAACTTTTTGTTATTTGATTTTTATTCACCTGGCTTCTAGATGTCTCAAGACCTTGACTCTATGAGTATTTCTCTAAATCATCCTATAAGTGTGGATGATTTCCAGAACTGATGTTAGATTGGTCCTGTAGAAATCTTGAAAGTGTTTTACTCTTTGCAAGCAGTGGGGAGTAAAATGATAATTTAATGTCTGTGTTATCTTGACATTATAATTAAAGGTCCAGTTTTTCATTGACGTAAATTAGGTATTTCCACTTCCTTCATTGAAACTTCACTACAGATGAGGATCTGGACTAAGTTCTTAAAAGGTCCCACTGTAAAACTTTAATTAGTGGCCGATTTCAAGGTTCTTTGGGGGATTTGACATTTTTCATCTTTTACCTGTTCTGTGCTAGAGAAAATATTATTCACATCTAAATATGTTACATGATGGTAGTCCTATCTTTATGTACTGTGTTGAGCCCACGGTTGTGGTGTTTTTATGTACATCCAGCAGTTTAAAAATTTCTAGCTATTTTCTAGAAATTAGCTCAAATAGGCTGGGCTGCCACATGAACTAGGAATGCATTAATATCCAATATATTTTAAAGGTTCCAAATATTGTGCTCTTATGCTTCTACTTCACTGCATTTCTTTAGGAATTCAATGTGAACGCTAGCCTTAAAGAATATGAAAAGTTAGCATTTCTGCTAGAGGGACATTTTGTTAGGCTTTGCTGTTTTGCTTGTCATGCCATTAGCATATTAATAGCTATGTATTTTAAGAACAGTAAAATACATGTCTCTGTACAGTACAAGATAATGTGAGAAATTAAAAACAGTGGATTCTCTGTCTTCCTTCCTAGCTCTAGGTAGCTGTAGCATGTGACCTCATTTTCGGTCCACGGCTATAAAAATACCCCATCCTTTAAACATAGAGGTTACCTTGAATAACCCATCCCTACACAGAGTTATATTGCTAGCTTTCCAAATCATACAAATTACTCTGAAGTGAAAACCGCAATGGAAACAGTCCAAAATCACATTCTTGGCTTGGCTCATCATACCCTACGTTATTTGCCAGTTCCCTTTTCCTTGAGCTTTTGGGGTAGTTTATAAAAATATTTCTATGTATCACATTGACCACTCAAACCAATGTTATTTTCTTCACATTCATTACTTGCTGCTATCAAGATACTATCAAGAAGGAACAAATTAATGTAAATCGAGTAGCACATCTATAGCTCAAGCTTATTTGTTATGTTAAACAGATGACTGGTTTTACTGTGTTTGTATGCTCCTTGTAGTAAACATTACAATTCAATACTTGAAAATAAACATCAGAATCAAGAGCTGGAAAACATTTTTGTGATATGCCACAAAGTGTCTTGTGGTTGCTCAAGCTTCAACCAATAGCTCACAAATTTCTGCATCATTAAAGTGCCTTTGAGGGGGAGCTTCTTGGAAAGGGATTTCAATGTAAGACAACATATAAATAATCAGAATATCTGATCTGCATTAGGTATATTTCAGGAGAAGGAATTTCAGGGAAAAAAGAAAGGTAGTCCAAAATTTCTACATACATGTAGCATTGGTAGGTGGTAATTCTGCAGCATACATACTGTAGTTTATATTGTTCTGTACAGTGCCTCATTAAAGAAAATTTATTGCTGCATGACAGCTTGGTTATGAGAATCTAGTCTTAACATCCACTATTTAAGAGATGAATGCCAAGATGGAGAAAAATTACTCTATAAACAGGAGAGGTAAGGAATATTTTTTAAAAATGCCTGAATATCAAGGAGAAACTTTCTGGTATGTTCAAGAGGGGGCAAGTAGGATCCATACTGCTTAAGACATTTAGAAGCTAAGAATCAGATTATGATATCCTTCTGCAGCTGGCATGTCCCATGAGCCCTCAAACAAATCTATTAAAAGCCAGTTGGATTAGGAAAAGAGGGTGTTATTCTGTAAAGGTAAGTGTATCATAATCTCACTACTAAATGTTAAATCCTCTGAAGGATTTTTCCTAGAGTACTTTGGAACAGATATGTTATTACTATTGTTAACCATAACAGACTATAGTCGGCCTGAATTATAAAGACAACTACTTCCTCCCATAGAGGCAGGCAATATAATTCCAGATCCTGAAAAATGAAGCAGTTACATGTTTAATCCCAGTGTTTGATTTCCTCTTTATTCATGGGAAGGACAGATTAATTGGTGATTTCAACATTCAGTGTATCAGCTTGCAGTGAAGTCTGTTCTGAGACTACTTCTGCTTCAGACTAATGATCCATGCAGTAGCTTCTTGAAGGGACTGAAACTACGCTTGCAAACTCTGCCTTGGATTCTGAACATCTCAGACTTACTGCAACCTTTCGCTATCAACCGCTCATGGATGTTTGTACTGCCATAAACATTTGGATGATGCCTGTTCTTCACATTGTTTTAGTCTCATGTGAATATGGTTATTCATTCATGTGTAAAAATTATTTGCAATTAAACTATTAATTAAAAGATTTCATATATTTAGTCTGGAAGTAAAAAAAAGTATATTCTGTATGACATGAATGACCAGTTACACAGCATAAATGAGAAGTGGGGAAGAGTCCAAATGAATATTTCACAAATTCTTTGGGTAAAGCTTGTTCATCTACAGCCCCTTCCCATAGCCCAGTGAAGTTAATGAGAGTTTGGGGCTTTGGCTCAGGCCCTTCAATTGTCTGTTCTACAGTTACAATAACAAACACAACAGTAGTCTGTTTGCAAACAGCTGGTAATTGGAAAAAGGGCTGAAGTTGTCAGCAAATATATTTCTCGGCACTGATTTGACCAGTTGTACACATTACCTTAAATGACGTTTTTCCCTTCCATGAGAAACTGTAGAGTCTATGTCCAACTAGTTTCCTAGGTGGCTGTCATGCAGTGGGCATAGCATTCTGTAGCACGTATCCATTTCATGTTAAATACCCTTCAGCCATTGCTGTTTATTATCCAGTACAAATAGGCTGTTTTCCAATGACTTTATCAAAAAACAGTTCTGGTAGCACAGTAGACATATTTGTGACAAGTGGTGTTAGGCAGCTCTGCCCATCTTAAGGTTTGCCTATTGATAACAGGAGATGCTAAGTATTCTCTCTGGGCAGAAGAATGATGACACTTTTAGAAGCAAAAGATATCTTCATCTGAGCTATGTTTTTGTTTGGTTGGTTGTTTTTTGTTTTGTTTTTCTTTTGTTTGTTTTTTTTTTTTTGTTGTTGTTTTTTGTTCGTTTGTTTGTTTTTTAAATTTAGGTTAAGAACTATTTGTATTAGGCATCCTAGCACACAGTTCCCTAAGACAGATTAAGCTTTTGTAGTAGTCACTGAGACTCACAGGGGAGATGATTGAATTCCCATGCTTTTTCATATCTTATTTGCAGGTTCAAATATCTCCTCTGAGTTTATCTGCATTTCCAAAGGTCCATCTGCCTGACAACTGTGCTGAATCCTTGGCTACAGTAGTGCCCTCCAGTGCGATAGCACAGACACCTCCTTTGCCTGTGAGGTTTAAGTGCTGCTGTTCTTGCACTTTCTCAGGTTTCCCTTTTAAGGTAGCAAGAGCCGGCAGCTATCACATCAGCTCATGGCCATTCTCCTGTTTCCCACACTCTGTGTGTGTGTGCACTGTTTTGTTTTGTTTTGAGAAAGTGGATGAAAAACACAAACTGCAGTCATCAGTCATGTTTGTAAGCTGACCTGTGACATTGTCAAGACCTGATTCTTTTTCTGGTCTGAGGCTTGTGTGTTCTTTCTTCTTTACCTTTTGTGGTCCACAGGCTCTGATAGCAAATGTTTGTGAATGACCTGTTAGTCACCCCTTGGTTTGGTGGGGTTTTTTTTCCCCCCCTTCGCTGTCTCCCCCCTCCCATGTTGTTTTCTGTGTCTCTACAGCCTGGACATCCTGTGGTAAAAATATATGGTGGCATCCTGTTCTTTCTAAAATTGCCTGTTTCTTTATGCGGCCTACAGATAGAAGTGAAAGAAATTAGTGGTGGGTATGTCTCAGCCCTGGCCCGTGTTGCTCATGCTTCTGTTGTTTGGGCAGTTGTAAAACCAGGAAATACTATGGTACTGTCATTGACATATGAAGAAAAAGCAAAGCATAAAGGTGAATTAATAAAGTCTTTTGTGAAACAAAACAAAAAACTGGAACGATGCAAAACCAGTTTTGTTGCAAATTATTTTTGTTCCCTGTAGCATTGGGGTCTGTCATTTCCTGCCATGAGATGCAGAGAGCAGAAAGCTTTTATTTCTCCTAGTCTCATCCAAACCTCTTCAAATCCAGACTTGGATTCCTATGGTCAGGTGGGCAAAGAATGGGATGGAGAGAAGCTGTGAATCTCACTACTCTCCACTGCACTGCTAGGGTGAAAAGATACGCAACAGGCTCAATGTGAGTGAAATCCTCTCCTGTATTTTGTACTTATGCTATTGTCACTTCTTGACTGTAGTAACTACCATGGTTTATTGCGCATCCTGTGTGCTATAGTTTCCTTTCCACGACTTTTCAGATTGTGGCTGTTCTTTTACAGTTTGGCACAGGATTTTGCCTTTACAGTACACCCAGAATGGGCTGTGTTCCGCTGAATAGTCTGCCAAGTGCTCAAGGCAGTGAATGTCCAACGTTAATGTATAGCAAGGGGTCTCTGATACTACTGGTTTTTCAAGCATCAATTTTGTAGTCCTTGGGTTAAGCAGCAGTTGATGGGATTAAATGCTGAAGTGCTAAAATATCAGCACTTCATTATGATGCTTAACAATTAGGAAAGAAGCCAGTGTGATGCATATTTGATCAGTTGTGATGATGGCACTGTTGATGATACATTAGTTGTCTAGTGGAAATGAATGTATATTCTCTCTTTTATGTGTTTTTTTTCTTTACCCTAACATTGTATGTGTCATGCTCTTTCTCTTGTTGCTTAGTAGACTTCCCTTTCTGCTGTTAAAGATGATATTTTACATTGGCAAACTTTTCAGTATCTTCAGTCAACAACCCGTGATCTAATGGATGGACAGTGCACAGCCTGGCTCATCACAAAGAAACACCCTTACTGTGATACTTACAAGGTGATACTAAAGTGAGTAATGGAAAACCTGAAGTCAAAATTATCTCATCTGTACATGCCTTATTATCACAAATGGAAGCTCATTGAATATTTGCCTGTCACAATTTTTCTACCAGTAATTATCATGTAAAGACTGAAAATATTCTATCCACAGGGAGCTAGTGGATACTATGCTTTCTTAGATATTCTGTATGCATGATAAACCTCCCTTCTCTGTTAGCTTGCTTACATTTTGACTATTTCTTTTGAAGTAAGAAACAGATGGCAGCATTCACTGTAATAAGCGCAGAAAAACATGCCAGCCAATTAGGGAGGTTTCAACTGACTGAAAACCTGAATCCTTTTCCAATATTTTGGTGATTTCCACCCCCCCCATGTGTCTAGAGGAAATTTTTATTTATCATTTGTTTAATAGAATCATAAAATTAAAGATTAAAGGAATCGTAGGTCATTAAATCTCTAGCAACGAACCTGAAAACAAAGAGCTGGAATGCAGTTTATGGATTTTTTTTTTTTTTCCAAAGCATCATTATTGTCTGCCATAAAATAAGAAACCCCAAAAAGCAAATAGCCTTGTTAATGTGAACCCTGTCCCTCACTTGAATGGGCCAGTATAAACTGTATCTGTATATGATCTTAAAATATTTACTAATTCTTCAAACTATAGTGCATCAATCTCTACCTCATTGAATAAGTCCCCTTTCAAATATTGCAGGATTTAAAATAACTCATTCTTAAATCCTTAAGGTCTTGTCAGGTTCCTGAAATTGTGAAATTGTCATTCCAACAGTTTGCTTCTCAACAATATTTTGGGGGTGATATGTCCCCCACTCACTTCCATAACAGGGAAGGTTACTGTCCTATCATTTCCTAACCAAAATCAGGGAGAGTTTAAGATGCTTTAGGTCCCTTAGAAAAAAGATTCTTCTTTGTTTCATCCAATGAAACCAAAATTAGAGTTCACTGCTGAAAATGCAGGTCATTGCTGATATGCTCCTTATGTACGTGTACAGACCTTTATCCCTTTCTAGCAGTCAGTATTACTGAGACTCCCAAGAAGGGGCATTTTGGCTTCTAATATGTGATTATATTCCCTGGTTGTGTAGTGCTTTGAGGTATTCTGCAGTCCTGTCCTCACTGTTCCACTGTTTCATTTCAGAGGTAGAACTATGCAGGTTTCACATCTTTAGGATTTTCAGCTCAACTTTTATTTTTTATTTTATTCTGCTGCTTTCTGCCACAAGCTTTCTTTGCTGTTCTTAAGATTATACTCTCCAAATGTCTACTGTAATACCATTATGTTTATTTCTCTGCTAACCTTTTGGTATCACTCTTCTTCAATGACTTTTCAATTCTAGTCAATGAGCTTCTAAGGATGTCACCTAAAGCAAAACTAGTGCTGCTTACCTAGGGTAAATTTCGCCTATGAAAGATGAAATTCTGCTTCAGGCAATAAAGCAATTTTCAGAATAGCATATCAGCTTTTATCAGGCTTGGTCTGTTCTTCCTAAATGAAGATATTCGGTCTGTTTATGGGTGACTATGGTCACTCTGGGAAGCATTTGGTGGTAGTTAAGGGTAAAATAGTGATTGTTCTTCAAAATTAGAAACAACTGGTAGCTCTGCAGTGGTGATTTAAATTTCTTTTTTAAATTCCTTAAAACCACAAAGCTGTGTGTTGTTCAGTGATTGAATGCATTTGGACTTATGGAACTTTTCATTTAATGCTGTTCTCCATTGTTTTTGGCTGAAGCCCAAGCCTCACATCTTCTAGTTGCAGGATTCCTTTCTGCAAACTCCATCCTTTGCTGAAGGCTCGGTGTAACATGAGACCATCCCCGTTTCCCAGCAGGCAGCACATTAAAGGTCTGCCTGTTGACCAGCTGCAAAGACAGGTGTTATTCTCCTTTTCTTTTTTCTTCTCCCTTTACTTGGTCTTGTAACTTCCCTAACATACTGTCAAGTCCTGAATGAAATGAATCAGTAAACTTTATAAGCTTGGAAAAAGCTCTAATTCAGACAGTGTGGAGTTGGGGATTTTGGTATAAAGTTGAATGCTCTTAACTGCTGGTTTGTCACATTTTCATTGGGCCTCCAAGAGACTAAGCCAAACTGGAAATCCAGCTCAAAAGGATAACTGCAGAGATCACAGGCATTGGGCATTTATCTTTCTAGGCCACTTAGCACTGACAGCACCATACTGCAGATGCTGCAGAAGCCTCAGTCTTTGGATATAGCACAATCGTACTCTGCTTCCCTACCGTAAAAGAACAGCACACAAGTGCCTACATGTAAAAATACGTGAGCTATCAGTGCACCTCTCTTGCCTGTATCTATTTCACATGCATGTTACCCGTGTGTTGGGTCTAAGCCACTGCAGTCGTGGGGTTATGTGAATCAGAGACTATTTCTGTTGTTGTGTTCAGGGATCTGTAAGAAGAGTAAGTAAGGCCCGAGAAGGAAGTGCAGTGAGACGCAGTCCAAAACTCAGACTAGTTTCTTGACCCATTATTGATGAAAGGCATCTCTTCTTCCTGCTTCCATCACTATCGCATGCTTTCAGTATTCTGTTTAATGTCTAATTTAAACCATAACCTTCTCTGCCATGATCATTTTCTCATACTTGCCTGTACAATATCATGTACACCCGTGGTACTCTACAGGTAACATAGAGTAATACATTTTAGGAGTAGATTATTTCTCAGAGGAAGGCAACATCTCTAACAAAAAAGAAATGACAACTGGAACTTAAACCAACCCAGAACTTTAACTTCCTTTCTAGCCAGTGATAACGGCTCAATCTAGTAATGGTGTGTCCATCAGTTAACAGAATTTTGAGGAAGATTTACCAGTCTATGTCAACTTCATGGGCCTGTCTCAACCACTCAACCTATATCTGGTATTACAGCCTGCATGTCTCATTCTATACCCTTGAAATTATCATGGGGAAAACTAGTACTGAAGCCCTTGGAAAAATATTTTGATAAATTTTGCACTGGTTATGATAGTGCAGCCTGGCCTTATTACGTGCTACAACAGCTTACATCATTGTCTATTAGTAGTTAACAATGATGGTGAGCACAGGGTGGAAAAGCTATGCACGCGTTTCCAGAACCTTTCTCTGAGTTGTGCTTTTTTTTAATGCATTAACAAGTCAGAGAACTGATATTTTGTAGCACCAGTTAAATTACAGTTTAGTGATTGATTTAATCTTTCTATTATTAATTTGGTTAACACAATAAACAGTTTATACTGAATATTTGGATGTACTAATTTTGACTAAAACAAATTACGACAATATTTTTTTAAAAAGGATTTATTGCAAAGAAGAAATTATCATTCAAATAGTGTGACATGGCAATGGCCTCACCCACTAAAATAATTAAAAGTACTGAAGACACAAACATTAGCTACCCATAAAACTATAACCACATCCACTTTTCTGCTTTTCATTGCATAGTCAAAAAGCATTGTGAGCTATAAAATATGTGAAAAATTAACTTGGCTGATGGGACGATAATTTCATGGAGTAACTAGTAAAACTATCCAATTCATACTAACCTTACCGTGTTCTAGCAGAGTTTAGGCAACCTTCTGAATGTTTATTAGCAATTTTTATTAAGTTTTGAAAATGAAAGTGAATTAGAACATGTAGAAATTCTGACAGTGCTAGATTTTGTTCCTTTTTCCTTTCTCTTTCTCACGTAAAACTCCAGTGATGCTCACTGGGATTTTCCTTAAGGATTGAGTAGATTTGAGTAAGCGAGATCTTATTCAAGCTACTTAAAGCAAATACCCGTGCTCACAAAAGTATATCAGGATATGTCATTTGCTGGACATGAATAGTGATGATGTTGTGGCCACTCTGCTCTGATATTTGTGCTGCCCCTGACCAAAATGTTGTCCTTGACTAAGAAAAATATTATACATCATTTACTGCCTAAAATTGTATAGGACTGTAGATTTTAGTCACTGGTAGAATTCCTGCTTATGTCAATGGAACAAAGTGCGATAGTTATTGTTGACAGTTGCTTTAGATGCTTTGTACTATTTGCTTTTAAAACAGAATTGCATCTGGAGCCTGTGTTGCTTAGGTAAAACGTATTACTTGGAGGTTATTCTTACTGAGGTCAATGATTGACAAACTTACATTTTTCAGTACATCAGTCAAGATATTGCTGGACAGAACTGTTCCTTTAAATATTTCAAGATTATTTACCTTTGGTAATGTGTAAAATAGTATAGCCTTATAGATGATATTTACTGGAAGTGGCCTTCACAGGAAAATACTGACCTTGTAACAAAACCTGATTGTGTTTCCTCCTTTTTCTCTCCTCTCTTCCTGCAGTATAGCTGAATTTCCATAGACAATGCAAACCAAGCTGCAATGACATATGAGAGCAGAACTGTGGTATTCCTTACTTTCAGTTCAACCCTTGCTTTAAATGTAGGCCACTCTTCTGTTTCCATAGGCATCTCTGCTTGGGCAAAGCAGATCAGAAATCATTCTCATGAGGAAGTTTTGCATCCACATTGCCTAGGTAAAATGACAGCATGATGCCTAAGTTGGAAGAATCAGATCCTAAATTTCAGTTGTAAAAATGTGGGTACCGGATTGTGATTGTGTTGTGAGGGGAGTGAATATTATTCAAATGAACACATTTGTTCATATTTCAGAGAATGTTACAGGGTATTATAGATAGCTATATTTAGCTTGCATGACAGCTAATAAAATCTTGTATGCTGACAAGGAAAAACTGTGCTGACAACGTAAAAGTGTACTGGCACTTACTGCTGGATTATGACTTTTCAGTTAAAAGTTTTGCACCTTCACCAGTCCTATCTTAAGGCTTCTTTCAATACCTCAAGCCACTCTGATCACTTTTTCTCATGACGTTTTACTTATTTTACATATATGCATATATTGCATGTTATTGTTCAGCTGTGTTAGTTTGGTTTAGCGGTGGGTTAAATGCAAGAATAATTTACATGTGAGACATGCTTCTCCATAAAAGAGCTATTTCACTTGATCCAGAAATATAACAAATATCCAGAAGGGACAATGTATGACAGATAACAGTCGGCACAAATCACTAACTTGGTTCTAAAGTCACTTTCCAAAGCTTTGATTGGTATTGCTTTTTGGATAGTGTGTTTCCACCATTCTTAGACGCTTTATGAGGTTTGAATGCAGGTTCAAATTATTTCCAGGTCTGGTGACATGTGATTAAATCTGATGAATTTAGCAAATACTGTAGTTGCCTCTAAGAACAATACAGTGCAGCATTGGTCAGAAAAATTTCAATAACATATTGTTTGCTGAGCCTGCAAGACTGAACTGTGTTGCAAATAAAGTCTGGTTTTATCTAAATGGACCAAAAGCTGAGGATTTCTGGAACCTCACCTGCCTTCTGTCTGTTCACCTGCAGAGGCTGCCAGGGAACCCAAGCCTTGGTTCAATGGTCCCCAGCCATTACACTGCCTTAGCATAGGAAGAGTGCAGAGCTTCCTGACTCTGCTTTTACGTCAGCCAGCCAGTGACTTAAGTTTCACTAATGAAGAAATTCCTTGCCTTGGGAGGTCATTGAAGTAGTATTTGCAAATATTACTGATGATGAAGTTTTCCAAAATACTTTTTTAAAAAAAAGTCAATGATTACGTTCAATCAAAAACATGTTAAAGTGGCAGTAAAAGGTGGAGTGAAACTTTTAAAGCAACAAGGGTTTTTTAAAATTAGTTTTAGGTGCTTTAAACTGGGCTAAGTATTACAAAGGTCTGAACTGTAGTATTCTTATCAGATGAATGTTTCCCTTTGAGTTGAAATAACTTACGTGGAATTCCTATGTGTCTGTATTTTTCCAAGTCATATCACAAAACCCTTTGGAAGATAGAGATGGATGTGCTGACAGCTGTGGAGTTGATTCTTCACAACCGCTAATTATAGCATGGTTGAGTTCTGCAATAGTGCATCACACAAAATATTTGTCTTATCAGGACAAGCCTGATATGTGGAGAGGAGTAATTATTTTCTCCCCTGCTTATAATGGTCCACAGATACCAGGGAAAAAGCAAACCTAGTGAGGATAAGTGATGACTTCTAATATTTTTGAACATCTACCTGAAGACCACATATCTCTCAGACACTCTACTGTTATTTTCTTACAGTTGTCTTCTGTTCTGGTGAAACCTTGCTCTTTTTTGCCCTCAAACACCGGGGCTAAGTGGATGATATTAAACAATAGTTCCTTCTGGTTTCAGAAGGAATTTGTTGAGCTGAAGGACTACAGAATTTGGCTAAGCACTGGGTTAACCCCATTACAGTGGGTTAAGTTAGCTGCATACAAAAAATGCATGAATGTACAGTGTTTTGTTTTATGTTCTTTCAAATCAAGGGTTTATTTCTGAGGTTTTGGCCACAGATAGTGTTTGAGGCTTTTCCACGTCAGGTCTCAGTATTTAATATTTTGATTCAGGGGCTGGAAGTTTCTTGGCATTGTTGATGCTGACATTGCGATGAGGGTTTACCCTGTCCCCCAGCAACGGTGCTAGCAAGAACTAAGTCACACCTCCTCTCTATGACCATGCATGGCAGCTAACCCACAGTAGGGTTATATTATCTTGAAGCCCAAAAAGCTGTTCATCTTATGTTTAATGTGCAGGAATTTGTTCTTGTATACCAAGATTTAATTTTGACTCTCATTTCTGTTGATATGCTATTGATTTCAGTGATGTTTCACCCAATATTCCTTTGCCTGTTGCATGGAGAATCAGGCTCTGATAGACATGAAGAAGGACCTAACATGTAGGGCCTGACATCCTTCACTGAAGAACAGACACAGAGGGTGAAACTTTTGAAACATATTCTAATAACATCTTCACCCTTCCTCCCCTTAGTGGGAAGTCCTTGAAGAGTGCACTCAGCTCTAGAATAAGTCAGTGCAGCCTTGAGTGGACTGGCAGAGATTTGTGTAAACAGATTTGCCAGAAAGGAAGAAGTTGTTACATATCTTGTGACTTACAGAAGATATGGAAAACACTGTAAAATTTCAAGTGTGTATGGCCATGCTCTCTATTAATACAACAAACTCTATGAACCTGCTACCCTGCTCTGTTGAGAGTTGCTAGCAATAACAATCTTAAGGCTCAGTTTTCAGCTACTGCCTTCTTTTGGGCCCCTGATAGCATGAGAACATGTGTGTGATCAAGAAGCACTGAGGCTGGTAGATTCATGGGTTTCCTGTAGGTGCATCCTATAGTGGGCCTACTGCAATCTTGAGTTCTGCACTAAAAAGGGACCCCTTTTTGTTATGGATGCAAAGGTATTTGCAGGTAAATCGGAACAGCCTTGTATCTGAAAGACAAGGATGTTTCCTTGTGAGGGAAACCCCTAAACGAGCAATAAAATAAGTGATCTTCTCCAAAGTACCATCACAGAATGCATTAGCCAGCAAAGCTAATGTCAGAAATAGCAACAGAAAATAGATAGTTTATGAGAAAGCAAAATATATTTAAGTTCTCTCAACTAATAAGGGATTTGCTTTCAGCTCTGTGGGAAACACAAGACTCATTAAACATCAGATATGAGCTGAAGCTACAATATAATCTGTTTGCATTTCTGGATTTGGATTTTAAACAAAATTCCAGAGTGTTTGTATCTACAGTCTTCTATCCTCTTGTTGTAAATGTGTAGCACTTATATATAAACACAAGATCAGAAATTGAACTTAAAAATGCATTTAGGTAATGCAGATTCTCAAGATATCATGCATCATCCAAGTTACGATATTTATTTCTGTATGGTATTAAGTAGCAGCAAAGGCAATGTAATGCATGTTGGATAACCCTCTTTAATAGCAGGCTAAGTTAAATTGAATTAAAATTGCCGAGGGCATGTGAATTCATCCAGACAGTTACCACGGCTCAGCCAATTTGCAGTAACTTGAATTCCTTGCATCATCTGAGCATGTGTAAGCTTTTGTTTTGGGTAGGGGGAAGCTGTTGGCTGCACAAATCGCAGATATCTGAATTTTCACAGGCTAATTGTATCTCTGGACCCCTCTCTACAAAAGGTAGAATGTGATATTGTTTCATGGAGGCTTGGGTTTATACAGATATAGCTGTAGAAATAACACTTATACTTTCTGGTTAAAAGGTCCTAATTCTGCAAATCATCTTCTGCTATGACTTTTCCCAGATAGCTCATTGACATGTTTGTAGGCTTATTCCACATAAATAACCTTACTTCAAATCAACCCTGTACTGCAATAAAAGCTGTGCATTGAGCTAGGACCTATTTCTCTTGAAAGCATTAATAATTTAATTTTTGGACTGTGAGGAACTCTGTTGATTGATCCAAAAAATGCCAGCTTGTTAAAAATCCAGTTCTCACCACAGTACAATGACTATAATCCCAGCATTGGATTTATCATGTTTTTTCTTTGACCAGCTATGTCAGTAGTTTAGAGGGTTTGCACTAATAAATTGCTTTAGGTTAATGTGAGGTACCTTCAAATCATTGGAGATTTCATTGTGGAAAATACTTTGCAAAGCTGCATATCCTAAATGGCTGTACTCCAAGGTCTGGAATTCGAATCTCATTTACCGTAAATGACTGGCAACCAGAAGATGTATAACATACTTTTTTAAACATACTTAATAGAATATAGGGGGAAGGGGTCTGATTTTTTTAATTCCCATGTAATGCACATGGACTTACTCAAGAAATTAACCATAAATAAAGGAAATACTTCTCAAATAGTAATTAGGACAATATGTATTATGTGTGAAAGCAATACTGTGAGATTTGATATGTCCTGAAGTAATGGGTATAGAGATCTTTTTGTTGCTTTTGTGTCATTTGATGATCTCCGTTCAGGTGAGATTGCAGTAGGGCTCAGCGCTGGTCTTGTTCTACCTCAAGTTACAGTTGCCTAATGGCAAGAGAGTTTAGCAAGAGCTAGATGGATGGTCATTGGTTTTCAAAATCCCACATACAGAACCCTAATGCAGTATGGATAAATCTATGCTCATCATCCACAGTCCTCCCTACCCTACCCCACCACCTAGGAATCAAGCAAGTGCCTAATAAAGAAATTTCGCATTTAAACATGGGCTTTTATTTTCAAAACTATGTACCGACTTACATAAAATCTCATGTTTGAGAGGACTACTACTCTTCATATTGCTATGAGTAATAGCCTTCATTTAGCTCTACATGCTTTCAGTATACAATTGAAAAATACAATAACTTCCATCCTAATTTTGATAACTAAGAGTTACAATTATGAATGTTGAGAAGGATAATACTTTGCATTAAAAGGAGTTATTTTTTATTGATTTGGGGAGTTACTTATTCATCTGCTTCATCTCATTGCAGTCATCACCTCCCCCATCCAACGCGAAGGAACTCCTTCCAGTTTCCTTCACAGAAAAAGTTTCCGTTCTGAGGAGAAAGAAGGCAAGCAAAATAGAGAAGAGTACAAATAATACCCCTAAATATTAATGAAGGACTTTAAGTAAGTCTTGCCAGAGACTGTGGACTAATCAGGCTCTTGATGGGCTACATAGTTCCCATTGCCACATCTAGTAGACTAAGAAATTTGGATCCTATTTTTGGCTTTGCCATTGACTGGCTGCTGTAACCCTCAGCCAGACATTTAATTCCTTTGTGTTTTTGTTTTCTCTATTACACATAGCCTGTCTTGTCTGTTTAGTTTGTAAGCATGCCTGGACAAGGATTGTCCCTTGTGGTGTTTGTATAATGCCAAGCTAGTGGGGCTTCAGTCTTGGCTAGAGCTTTGAGGTGCTACCTGGGTATAAAATTATTATCGTGTTAGTACAGTTATCAGTTATCCCAGTTTATGTTGCACTGACAATTTGCTTCATTGACTCTCAGTGTGGATGAAATCAGAGTGGGTCCCGATGTATTCCCGCAGCAGGCGTTGTTGAGCTATAGAAATAAAAATAATCATAACAAAGAATATGTTGGAGCCTTCTCTGCAATCCTGGCACCATTTGGGTTGTTGTAACAACTCTTTCTTTCTTTGGGCTGAATCGGTTTCGGGATAGAGATTGTAATGCTTTGAATGGAAGCCACAGTCTCTGCAAGACACCGAGTGAACTGTAGCAGGTTACATCACTTGGGTTAAACACCTCTTTTCACAACTGCTACAGTTGCTGGCATGCTCAGCAGAGATGTCATGGGCTGTATGTGCTTAGAGACTGAATTACCCAGTGTTTTACCCAGCTACCCTCTCAGCATGAGACGAGTCCTACTTTCTTTTGATAGGAATGTGAAGAGGGTAGAGATGAACTAGGTATCTGTAGCTGATCTAGCAGTCTGACAAAATTTTCTTCGATCAAAAGTGCTCCAGACAATTTTCTGAATACAAATAAAGTCAGAGGACTATTCCTGGAAAGGCTATCATTCTAATGTGCTTAATTGTGTTCTAAATAACTTTTTCAATATGCCTCTCAACTTTTCAAATGTTGCAGTACATGTAATTGCTTTCACAGGCCCTGTGAAATCACTGGGAGCCACTTGTACATACTGCTGCTATCCAGTGTAGCAACAGAGCATAAGCCAATCTTTTTGGGCTGTGATCAGGTGGTGGTGGTCTATGTCCTGAGCCACGGATAGGCAGATCTATTCACCCGTGCTGTATTTTGAGATGTGTCTTTGAGGGCTTTCAGAAACGGGATGGGAATAAAACTAAACCAATAAAAGGAAAAAACACAACCTTAGCTCAGGAAAAGCTAGCAGTGCTCAGTAATAAAAGATTGTAGAGAGCAACTTTAGAGATTGAAGCGATGTTCATGACGCACTTTTCAACAAGGTAAGTGGTAAGCTATGCTGGCTGTAGAAGAAGCAATTTTCACAATACTCCTGCAGTAGGAATAGGACTGGAGGGAACAGTGTAGCAGGTAAGAAAAATCACCTGATTTTAGAAGATCTAATTTCCCTGAAGAAAAGCTAAGCTTGGTTCTTGAAGAGTCAAGTCAAATCCTGCTTGTAGCAAAAATGCTGTTCTCCATTTGCATGCCTGCTGCTTTCTTAGGTTAATCAGCACTGCTACGACTACAAGAGTCTCTCAAGAGCTGTGCAAACCCATAGTAGTATTTCAGCCATGCTGGAGAATGTACAGTCCCACTAGCCAAGGAAGGGGTGTTAGTGGCTTGCCCTTAGATACTAGCAGAGCTGGGACTTGAACTTGTGTTTCTTACATCTGAGCTCAGTATGTGAATTCCAGTCTCACTCTAGAGTCCACCTTAGTTGTCGCCTTGCAGAGAAAAATCATTTTTGGGTATTCCAAAACTGGATTTTTGTAATAGTAAGAACTGTGGTAAAGAGTTTGAAGTACAGTACTCTAAATGCTCAGGACAAGTTACTGAAACAAGTAGAGAAAGCAAACAAACAGCAGGTTCAAAAGATTCCGCCATGTCCAACTACAATGGGTACAATATTCTCTGTGCAGGACTTGTTCTGACTTGTTCAAGTTTAGTGAGAATACATGTGCCTCTAATGTGTGTACATAGGTCCTAGTCCTGGGGGGTATGGGCTGAGCACTGGAACATGCTGCAAATTAATAGCAAGAACTGACTTTGCACTGCGTGTTCCTACTGGCCACAAGTACTACAGCATCATCTTAATGACTGTCCATGAGCTGAGGAAAGTGTACTGTCCTGTCTGCTAGGAGCACATTCACACTTGCTTTATTGAATAATTTGTCTTTAATTACGCTTTTCCATATCACCATCATTTTATTTTTAAGTAAGTCTCATTTTTTTCCTTCAGTATTACCATCAAAGATTTTACCTCAGGTCTTAATTTCTCATTTGCTGTTGATGTGTCATCCCACAAAATTAAATGAGGATTCATGGTTGCTGTATCTTCTTGAGCAGCTCAGATCCTACGTATTAAATGAATTATCATAAGTTTGGACTGATTCAGAAAACAGTTAGCATGCACTCTTGATAAGAACAGTTGTAATCTGGGGAGACAGGGATTTTGTCTGAATAAGAGATTCTTCTGGGCACCTCTTGGGAATATATAAAACCAGAAAGTCTTAGAAAATGCTAATTCTTTCATACTGTTGCAAATGGCAGCTTTTGCTAAGTATGAGGCAATTCCTGTCACTGAAACATGTATTTATACTTGAAGTTTTTCCATATTGACATGGAAAATTAAATGTCTTTTGGATTATATTGACTTTTATGCAATGCATTTAGGTAAAGAATATAGACTTTGACTTGTTCCACAAAGGTTTGAAACACCTTGAAGTACCCCATGAAATTCAGCACCTAGTCATAACACTTTCCCATTAACTCACTAGTGTGTAACTGCCAAGGACCAAGAGTCTATGATTGCCTGTTTTCTTATGATGTTATCTGTTTTGATTCTTCTTGGAGATATGTACAAAATAGGTCTTTGGGATGGGATCACCTCTGTGTTCTGTGTTTTTACGGCACCTAGAATAATTGTTTCAGGACTGGACCTCTGAGGAGCTCCTACCATACAAATAAAGGGGGTGCAGGAAAAAAAAAAAATTGCTTTCTTCATAGATTTAGTGTGGCCTTCAATGCAAACATACACTAAATGAAACTTGGACAGAAATTTGGTTCTTTGGTCTTGCTGTTAATTTCCAAATGTGCCAGGACAAACTGCTTAGGGCTTGACCCTGCAAGGTGCTGAGCACATTTAGGATCTGCAGAGGTTGCTCAATACTGAACACAGGTTCTTTTGTCTTAATGAAACTGTTGCACTTCAGACATTGGCAGCTTGGAGTTCTCTGAAATGGCAAATGTTTTGGAAGAGACATTATTGTCAGCTTTCGCAACAGTCGGCTCTTTGGAAACATTCCCCTTGAATAATGTTAAAAGCAATTCCGGTTTCTGTAATTTAACTCATCCCTATCATCAGCACCAATAAATGAAACCTCTACAGATTCCAGGCTCACCAAGACCTTGCCAAGACCTGGCATTTTACTCTGAGCCAAGTAACTTAGTATAAGCAACAAGTATTGAGCTCAACTATGTGTACGTTCTTGCAGGGTGTTTGTGTGTGTGCCTACCTGGCACCAGCAGTGAAGAGCTTTAGATCCTGCTGTTACATTCGCAATTATATCTATCAGAATTGCTAACAAAGTTGCACTGGCAGATAAAATCATACAGCATCTAAGAGGTTGCCCAGGTGTGGTCTATTAACACATATAGAGACTCCTGGAATTATTTCATATTTTAGCTTAAGGGTTGTGAAAATACTAGGAAGCTAATGGTTATTGTATTCTTTTGGCCCCTATATGTACACCATATTTTGCAATGTTACTGTGTACCCTTAGAAGAATCGCCTTCATGTTACTTGCACATCAGAAAATTTGAGTGAGAAGAGAACTATGGTTTTCTAAGAACCTCAGGCTTTGCTGCATTTCCATAGGAATAATTCGTGTACTGCGGCAGTGGCACGAGTGAAAGGCCCAGCACTCAGTTGGTATAACTGAGTATAACCAAAACGACTTCAGCAGCATCGTGTATTGTCTGGTTCCAACACTCAAGGACTCGATCATCAAAAGAGCCTGTGCTTCATTGCAGAAAGGAATATTAGAGCAGGCAGAATACCCAGCCCTCCAGCTCCTTCCTCTTCCAGCGTCCCCCAGGTTTACTTCCCCTGTGTTTGTGCCAGGAGAGACTGCTGCAAGATGTGACACAAAACAAGCCCCTTCTGTCCTTTCAGTCTCACATGAAAATTATGCAGTTCAATAGGTACGTAGCCTTGATACAGCTTGTTAGTAGCACAGTTTGTGGGTAATAGATCCCATTAGCTTTTTTGCTTTCAAACTAAACTTTCAGACACAAATCCTCAGAAACCTTTTGCTTTTTCTTTTTTTTATGAAACTAGGTTTCTTCATTCCCCACTTCAGTATAGCTCCCATGGGAGAGTGATGAAACTTCCAGTCTTGCCCGAGACCTTGTCTCTGCAGTTTTCCAAGGGCCAGAAGCCTGCTGACCCACTGAGCATGACAAATGTAGAGAAATACTTGGTGGCTCTGATCTGTTCACTTTGGATAATGGAAGATGATCTTTTATTACCTCTTTATTTAACCCCTGTGTTCTTGTTTTTTGTAGCAACAAAGAATTTTATCTCTTTTCCCTATCATGATCTGTTCAGAACATTTATTTTTTTGGTTCCTTTTCCACTATAATTTCCAGAGCAAGAAGCTAGTGCAGCCCCTGCTTTGGTTTGGAGTCTTTTAGTGAGAGTGCACTCTCACTAAACGTCTGTGTTCCTATGGTAGACTTCCTATGCCTTTTTTCAATCCCCTTGCTATTCCAAAATATGTTTCACCTTCATCACAACAGCGGTATGAGATGCCTTCAGCTTCCCTTTCTTGATGGAGGATACACCTCAGACACACTTTGTAAAAAGACTGTCTTACTTATTTACTCCCAGTGCTTTTTCATTCTCATAATTGAAACCTGCTGGCTCTTGTGCCAGTGTCCAACTTAAAAGTCATAAACGTGCCATCTGCTTTCAGGCTGCTAGCGCATTCTTCTTCTGTAGCAGAGTCATCCACCGGCTCTATGTCTATGCCCACTCTGCTTTCTTTGTTCTTTCTCTCTGAGTGTCTTTTCCTAGATCCCAGTTACCAGCTCGTCTCTTACCAGGTACTGAGACTCACTGTTCAGCTTTAGCTGAAAATGGCTCTTCTGCTTCCTTGTTCTTTTTAAAACAGAGCTTTTTTATGTTTCATTTTTGTGCAGTATGCAGTACTCAGAGGCCTGTAATCCCACTGCCTAATTAACAGCAAATTACCAAGAACTTTACAGTGCTTCTGAATCAACCTGCACAGTTCTATCATCTGAGTGGTTTCTGTTTGCTGACGCCCACCGCTTGCAGGTAGAAGGTGAACATCACACAATTGTCTGAATTAAGGGCCTAAAGAGCTTAGGGGATAGTGGGAGCCATTACAGAGCTATGTGAACACCCTCAAGGTGTAAACTCACAGTCATTTTCTCATCTTCTGAAAGCTGCAGCTCCTATGAGGCTTCAGAAGTTCTGTTCTTCCAGTTAGAAGACAGCCAATATAGTTTTTACTCTCAGTACTGTGTGCTGCGTTCAGTGATGGTGTGTGGTGTTTAAAACTTGCAAGAGATCTGTCTTGCTCTGTGTCCAGTTCCACTTAGTTGTGCATAACAAAAACTTCCCTGAACCCCAACTAGACTTTTAGAGGCTGGGAAACTTGTTCCTTAGAGACAGAGCCCTCTCTTCTACAGCTATGGAGAAGGAAAAGAAAGGCATCACAGCCTTTGTAATACCCATGTAATATGAAGTCATCCTGCCCCAGAAAGAGGTAAAAATAAGCAAGTGAGGGGGAGAGCAGAGATGCTTGTTCTGGGCTTTTAAGTTGATATTTGCCCTTTTTGCATGTTTGCAGGATCGCCATCTACATAATTGACTTGGCAAACGCATAAAGCTGTAGTCAAAGCCTTTGTTTTATATTACACAATGAGATATTGTATTTCATTTCTCCTGTAAGATATTTTATACTTTTCCAGAGTGTCTTAGCCAGCTTTTGGCTTGAAGCAATTATTTTTAATAACTGAGACTGACCAAAAGGACCTTGTCTTCTTCAGTAGCTTAGGCATGAGGTATGATAGATCACTTTGTTACTGTCAAACAATGGATTTTTTCACTCCATTGGTAACATGTTTACTCCTGGATCTTGTTACTCTGCTCTGCCTCTGCTGCCATTATCCGGAACAGAAAGAGGAGAGGGAAGAGGAATTTTGCCTTTTAATGTTCCGGTGAAGTCACTCAGTTCTATCAAGATGCAAGAAAATGTTTGGTCCCATTTGGAAATTAACTCTGCAAATTGACTGACACATTGCTGGAAGAATAAATAGTAAAATACACTGTTGCTTGTCTGTATCTGACAATGTGGATTTCTTGTGAAAAATTGTTTGAAGTACTGGATAGCACCCAAATGTAAAATCTTGTGCTGGCTAAAAACTGAAGTATTCTTAAAATTGGCTTCATCTGATGTGTTACAAGTAGAGTTTTCAGCTGTAGGCTGAAAGAGCTAAAAATTCAGTCTCATTCAGACAATAATGTGGTGAGATTGCAACCCCTTATCTTTCTGGTGAAATCATACTCTTCGATTAGGGCTTGATTATCTTTTCGAATCGGTTTTATGTGAGAGTAATACCACTGATTTCATCCAGTGATTTACACCAGGCAAATGTCTTGATCCTCCTCTCCTTCCTGCTCCTGCGGGCAGGTTTTATGTGAGGAGCTTTTAGAAGGGCCCCTGCTGAGAGTCCCTGCAGGATGTAGTTCACAGGGCTGGAGGGTTTTTGCCACTAGGTCCAGCTTTCCCTAAATACCTGTCACACAGAGGCATTTTGGTTCTGGGAGCAAAATGTCAATCAGATGATCCCTCTGCTCCTCCCGCCCAGTCTGCTCTGCACGGCCCTGCAACACCAGGGGCTCCAGACCTCTTGCTGCCATTGCTGTGATGCTGCTTTCTCACGTAGGGTTTTGTTGTTTTCCCTCTGGCTGAAATATCCTGAACAATGTCTTTGGGAACATGGGGCTTGGGATGGTCACGATTTTTTACTTGAATGTAAGAGGCCTGTTTATTTTTAAGGGTATGTCTCCTCTGTGGCCAAAGATGCAATGGCAGCTGTGGGGATGGAGCAGAGTTGCACTAACTGTCTGGCGTGGGTGATGACAAGGGTGTATTCAAGGCCACGCAGGGATCACTATGACTCTGCTGCTTTATGGCTCTGTTAGACCCTCAGCTGGGATTTTTGCACCTTGGCGACTTTTGTGCTGTCACAGCTACAACATGATCTGTGCCCATATTAGCTGGGTGTGCTCCTGTTCCTGGGAGAGCTACAGAACCTCAGGCCACCAGAGCTCCCACCTGAAGATGTGGGCTCTCAGGCCAGCAAGGCGGGTGCTCACGTGAGCAGGGCAGCACCCCGTAGCCTTTGTTAGGCTGTTGATTACCAAAATTCTCACTGTCAAGAAGGCTGAATTAGATTTTATGACAGGTTAGATCCAATTCATGTTATTTTGGAGTAATGCAATGCTGCATTTTGGTAACAATAGCCAGTTTCATGTAACTGTTTGGGAAGGAAGGCTTGGTCTGCATCCCTCAAGTTGCTGAAAAAGTCTCAAGTCCAAACATATCCTGCAAAGGCAGTGCTTGAAGAATAGGATGTGAATTTTTCTGTTCCGGTCTATTGCTATCAAATTTTGTAAAATATCCGGATCAGAAGTTGCTATATATTTTTTCAGATTCTTTTCAGGCTGTATGCTTAGACTACAGAGTGTGTCACTTTTCTAAATGGTAAGTCTACAATCCCGCATTTTTTGGCTGTCTGAGCTACCTCCCGCTCTGTGCAACAGGATGGTGGGCTCTTTTTGGTGTGTTGATATGCACATATGGTGCATAGACAGTTGGTGAATTCTAAAGGAATGACCTTCAGGACTGACATTCTTCTGTATTTTCATGGTTTTGTCATGCTGTGGTGGGTTTGTTCATTCCTCTTTCATCTCCTCTGAGTGAAAAACTCTGCAGTCCTCCAGACAGCGTCTCTCTCTCTCTTTCTCTCACTCGCTCAGTCAGACCATCTGTTCCCAGATTACAGATTTCTCTGCATGAGTACCAGGTAACAGACGTGACTTCGCCCAATAACTACAGCAAAAAAGGCTTTCACACACTCTCCACAATCTGTGAACATATGATCAGTCTAGGATAACATGTCGTGCCAAACACACACCAGAGAAATTTATATGCAGTAACAGAATGAACCCTGAAATCAGGTACTTGGCAACCCCAAACCTGGCATTTCCTCTGTGTGTTTCAAAAAGAGGCTTCCGTGCCTGCAAGAAAGTCTGTATTTCTGCCCTGGTGCCTTTTTCTCAGGGGATGGAAGTATAAAATGCTTCTCTCAGGTTTTACTTAAAGGGGAGCCAGTAGCATCACTGCCCCATGTCAGCCCTTGAGATTGGTGTGGGGAGGAGGTCTCTGTTCTCTGCTGGCAGCTCAATAATGAGTGTTTGCCAGTGATGGGGAGACATCAGAAAGGACATTTTTTTTCCATCTTTTACCATCTTCACTGGATTCTGCCCATTTTGTGAGTTAGGATATAGACTGATATCCTATAAACAAGTCTGTGTATATAATATATCTATAAATATATGTCTAAGCTCTTTTATCCCCTTTCCCATTGTCACATCGGTTCTCAAAGGACCGTAACTAGACCGAATATTAAAGCAGGCTTTTTTTTTTTGACTGGAGGGAGCTGCTGCTCACTCTAAGGACCATTGAGCACTTGCCTCAAGCCTGTCTTGCTCTTTTTTCCATAATGGTTGAAAAGTTAGGAAGCTGGCTTGAAGCTGAGGGACCGTGTGTGAGTACCAAAGATAAGGTACAAAACAACAGTTTGTTGAGCTACCCCATGATCTTTGGGCCAAGGTTAGTCTTTCTCTCTGCTGCAGGGTACATACTGCAACATATTCCAACAAACTGGTAATATGTTTATTTTTTGATAAGTGGATGTGCATTTATGTCTCATGTTAGTCTGGCATTTCCCAGTGACTTAAATAGAAATAATAAGAAAAAAGTCTTATACATACTAATAGCCAAGAGAAACTACTACAGAGATTGGGAGGGAATTTACTAGTAAATTTTACTTTTGGATGTCTTTTACAGTATTATTTACTATCCCTTGGATTTCTGGTGTGAAAAGGTCATCTGCGACATAGCACTACATGAAAAAATACTTCGGGCAACTCAAAACCTGAGTGCAAAGATTTTTCACAAAGGTGGAAGAACCTCAATATATTGCATCTGTGTGTGCACTAATTACTGCAGAAATAAAATAATGTTCAGAGAGTCACGATAGAGTTATATATTCATTTATTATTAACCTGCCTCATATGGCCCTGTCTGGGTCTTGGTTCCCAAGAGCCAACATCCATTATCATGGTTACAATATGAAAAACAAAAGTGGTAGAAAAGGTATTTTGACAAGTTTCAGTCTTGGAAAAAGACTGCTGCTTTGTAAACATGGTGCAAATGTAGGACAAAAAGATGCTCTGTGTGTCTGACTGGCACGATGTAAGACAAAAGACAGTGTGTACAAGTGGTAAGCTGTAAGTGTGGGAGCTATTGCTGTGTGCATAACTGTTTGGGAATCCATACTTACTGCTGTATGCTTAATTAAGGGGCATGCTGGTTTTGGGGTGAGCATGCATGTCTTCTGAATGTTTACACATGAATGTACTCATTTCACAGGTGTGGTCATTTCCTGTGCTTTTTTATGTCTCAAGTGCACAAATCTAATAAGGCATTGTTGGTATAAATGCTTCATTTTATATTTCATAGTATAGACAACTTTTATTGCCATACCATTTGTATGTAAGTTAACAACAAGCTCACAGCTAAAACGTGACCTTGATCTGCTATTTGAGAGACATTTGCCACACTGAAACAGGTCCTGTTGTGATTTTGTCCTGTTTATTGAGCAGTTGCTTTTCATGATGATTAACAGTTCCTACTGGATCCTGAAGAGGAGTACACATAGGTGGGAGAGCAGTAGGAGATGCAGTAAGGTAATTAAGTGGATAGGTTGACCTCATGTTTCCTCATGGTGTTATAACATTTTAGCCAGACAGTACTGCTCAGGCTTCACTGAGAAATTGGAGAAGGTTCTTCTCAGAGTTGGGGCAGAGGCCCTGAGCCGTGCGTGTTGGGCTGTGTGCGCAGTGTGTGTGTGCATCGGCTGTGCAACTACGCAGGGCTGAGCCCAGGACATTGGGGTGCCCCTTGTCTCTTCAGGGAAAGCCAAAGGAGGTGCGTCCTCCACCTCTCTCTCTCCAAAACAGAGATCATTTTCCCAGGGAGGCTGGAATTGTTTCTTGAGCCTAGTGGTAAAAATGCAAGATACAGTATGTTTCTGGTGCACAGGGCAGGAAAACTTGTGTATTCTGGCTTTCAGCAAAGGTAATTCACTTGTGCAATCACAGCAGCAGACAGTTGCTGAGCACACAGACAGGCTCAAATATTTGAGAGTGAAATGTAGTTATGGGCTAATACAAATGAGAACATTTTGACTGTAAACAATTTATTCATTGCTATTCTTTCCTGAAAGATTAGCTCCCAATTTGGAACAAATCTCCCTTTATCCAAGGTCCCCTCCTCTCTCTGCTTTCGGAGAAAACAGGAAAAACAATAATTTAAGCCATGGAGTGATGATATTTTTGTCAGAAGAATTGCTTTGTTCTGAAAATCAAAGTGATCTGGGTGTGATTGCCTCTGTGTAGAGATCTACGTTTTCAGCATTAGGCAGAAGGTGTTAAATAAATGTTGACTCAGGCTTCTGCATTTTCTCTCCAATTTCCCACATCTTAATTCTTTACTTTGTGCAACTGCTTCTGAAACTTGGAACTAAATCTTCATTTTAATGTTCTTTTTTGTGTTTCTTTCACTGCTTCAACCACATCTTTCTGCTTTAATGCTACAATAGTGTGTGGGAGGATTAGTTACACTGATTAAAAAAAAATAAAAAATAGAGCAAGAATGAATTAATCTAAAAGCCAGACACCTTCATTAAGCAAAGTAGGGAGAATAATATATATAATTAGCAAGACTTCTGCTTACTGTATGCTCTAATGTAATATATTAGCCAACTAATTATTTTAAAATATTATTAATTGCCTTGAAATTGTTAGCTGCTGTTGTTAATAGCCAATTAGGGCTACTCTTAAAAGGGAGCTATTTGCTGATAATAATAAAATTTTAGAAAATCAGGGTACTTAGCCATGTTTGCTTTCATACTTCTTTTTGTTTATTCCTTTTCATGATCCATAATTCATTTTTCCCCCATAAAACAGAAGGGCAAAGAGAGACAAACCCACATTCTATAAAAGGTTTTTATATTGGTAAAAATAGAGCAAAAGACCTTTTGTCTCTTTTTTGATAATATGGGTGTACAAATACTCAGTAAAATTTGCAGTGGGGTGGAAGTCCATCTGTTTACTTCTCTACACAGTGCTCTTTGCATTGTACCTGTATTCCACAGCGAGGGAGCATGATTGATACCAGCACAGCCTCTAACTTATTCCTAGAAGTATTTTTTCCATTTAATGTTCATGTTCTCAGAATAGTGAATTACAGATAATCGCATTCCCATTCACTAAGCTCCTGTTCTGCAAGATCTGTTCTCCTGTTTCTCTTTTACTTAAACTTTTGCATCCATTTTCTTCCATGTTATTATAAATTAGCATATAGATCATTGCATGGTGGGGGAGGCACTAGAAAAAGCTTTTTAATTTGGTATTTACTTCACAATAGAGAAGGGGGATATACAGAAATGCCCGATTGTGACAGAAAGCTCTGTCAGCTATGGACTGTAGATTACTTTTTCTTCTTCTGGATGTTTACAGAACCTACAGAGAGTGCAGTGGCAAATCCTCCTTGAATAACAGAAATATGGGTTGTTGTGTCATTTTTGCCCTTGCTGGTGTGCTTGTCGTGAGCAGCAGGATGTGACATCTCCCTGAAACAAGGACATGATGGATGTAGGATATCCAGCACTTCCCCAGTCCTGCACATGTCAGTGTGATCCCAATTTAGCGTCTCCTACCTATAACTAATTTGGTTGAGATTTCTAGGGAAACTTAGTGGTTGCTAGTGAGCTTCTAACCCTCTTTAGGCCCTTTTCAGCACCCTAGCTTTCATTTTCGATGATAGTTAGTCTCACACAGTAAGCTGGAGCTCTCGGGGTCCTTATGGCCATGCCTATAGATTCCTAGTAAGCAAATTAGATTCAGCAGATACCCATAAGCAGCTGATACTTCAATGGCCCGGTCTTGTCTTGATTAAAATGAGCAGTCTGTTAAATAAGCAGAGATGCTTCCACTTACATTTAGGCTGGTTGTGATCCATTAAATGTTGTCTATTTATGTTGACTAAAATTAAAAGGAAATTTTGAATGAAAACTATTCATACCATTGCCCACTTTGATGAGACATAAGCAACACTTTACAAATCTATTGGAGGTCTTTGAAAAGGTGGATAAGGAAGTGAAGAAGGATGAGCTAGTTGCTATACTTGTATTTCTGGAAGGCTTTTGATGAAGTCCTGTGCCAAAGACTTTTAAGGGAAACCAAAGAAATACACAATAGATCTCATTAAAGGAGTTCTGCAGAATCTATGCTGGGGTCTGTCCTAGTAAACATACCATAAACTGCTGGGACAAGCAGATGAACAGAGAGGTGAGGAAGTTTGCGAATGACAGGAAGTTAGTTATTCAGGGCAGTAAACATGAAGACCACCTCTGAGGAACACAGAAGTACTTCAGGAGACTGTGTGGGCAAATGAAATTTCATATGCATAAATCTAAACGGATGCATGTGGGAAAAAGCAATTCTAAATTCACCTACAAAACTACAGGCTCTGAGCTGGCCATCATGATTCAGGATCACAATCTTGGCATTATAATAGTTAGTTCCATGAAAACATTGTCTCACTGCTGAGCAGCAGCCAAAAAGTTAACCAAATGTTCAGTGAGAAAAAAGACAAGAGAACAACTCCATGAATCAGTGTTCACCTATGTGTACGCAGTTCCAGTCCTTTCATCTCAAATAGGACATAGTACAACTGGGAGATGTTCATGGAAGTGTAAGAAGGGTGGAATGACTTCCACAGCAGGAATGGGCTGCATACGCTGGGACAATTCAGTTTAGAAGGGATGTGATAGACCTATAAATTGATGAGCAGAATGGACAAAGTGGATAAGAATTGGCTCTTTGCTGTCTCTTCCAATGCAAAAACTGAGGACCATCAAATGAAGCTTATAGGAGCCAAGTTCAAAACAAACCAAAGGAAGTTTGGTTTCTTCATGCACAGGCAGTAGATGTGTAACTTTTTCCAAAAGATATGGGGGCTGCTGGAAGTTTACATGGGTTCAAGGTGAGATTGGCCAGCTCTATGGATGAGAAACTAAGAATTACTAAACTGCAGAAACTGCATCCACTCAGAAACTCCCTGCAGCTAAAAATAGTTGTTATGTGGGAGACCTGTAACCTGTAGGGAATGTCATACATAGATGCCGTCTTTCTGCTTTTCCCTGCTCAGCTCCTTAGAAACCCTTCTGGAGACAAATCCTGGTCTCAGTGGACATTTGGCGTGATCCACTATGGCGCACTCTGTATTCTGACAACACTCTGGTCTTGTGCCTCAGTGGTGTCAAGAGAGATTTGGGCTGTGTACTAATGGCTGTGGGAGTGGAAAACTTTTCTTTCTTTCCCATTCTTGGATGCTGTGACACGTCTGTTGATTAACCAACAGATGATCACCTGGTCCTTAACTGGCCAAACCTGCCTTGACAGATAAAGCACAATTTTAAACTGTACTCTGAAAATGAGACATCCCTGCAGTATTGGGGAAACCTGCAGCAAGCAACTAACAGCTGACAGACCTGTGAGACCCAGAGTCTTACATATCCCGGACGAAATGAAAAAACCTTTTGTATTGCCAAAGAGGAAAAGCTATCAGAAATTGTGATAGTATTTCCTTCATTGTGAATTTATTTCTAGTAGCTTCTAGATAGACAAAAGAAAATAGAAATCTACCTTCTGCATAAATGATGTTACAAAATAAGTTACAAAAGGCTGTAGGAAGATCAGCTCTGATTGCTCACTGGTGACTTCCTAATTTACAGCAATATACTGCAGCAGAATGAAAATTTACTTTACTAAGCTTGTACTTTAAAGCACAAATCTACAGGAAGGACAGTGTGTAAACTGTACTAGTCCAGGAAATGTTACACAAGTGATGGGAGCCGCGTTTCTATTGTGGCTCAGAGAAAACAGTCCAGACATGACTCTTCTGTTTCTCCTACTGCAGCTGTACATTAGCAGCAAATTAAAACTCATTATCACTAGCTCAGCTGCTTGGACACATGAGCTCACTTGCCTTAGTGAGTGGCTGAGTGGTGTTTAACTCTTCTCCACCCTGTTTTGAGTCCTTCCCAGTTGCTCCAGAGAGGAAATACAAAACCAGATACCTCCGCTTGCTCCCAAGTTCCCAATGGTGGAGGATATTTTTATACTGCCAAAGCTTGGGTCCTCAGGTACTCCTATAATATTTTGGACTGTAGTTTTAGTCACATCATTGTCCCAGTAAAAGAGGATTATTTTATGAGATCTAATGTGTGATCTGTAAACATTGCCTTTCAAGTAAATCCATTTTAAAATTTTCTAATAGAAGGACTTTCAGTTATATGTGCAAGTATATGATGCCTATATCCATGTATATTAGATACTTTTATATCAACCTGGAAAGATTTCACTGTAATGTACTCATTTGATAAATACAAAAAAGGATCTAGAATTTTCACATCAGTAGATTCAAAATGCTAATGCCTCTACTTTATTCTCTTATATTAATTATAATGTGTTAATTTCAAAACTCGTTTCGGTATTACATAACATGGATTATTTTTAAGTTTTTATGCTGAAGGACATTTTGAAATTTCTGGCCCAATTCTGATTTAGAATGAAAAGAAATTTTAAAACGTTGCAATTTTTCCCTGGAAAAGAAATGCAGGAATTTCATTAGCTGTATTTGAGCCATTATAGAGCAGACGGATTTATACTTTTTCTTGGTTTCTCTGTACAATCCCATCTCTTTTCTTGTATATGGTATTTATCTAGATATGCATATACATGATTGTCCATTTTTTGTGGAAGCAGCCTTCTTTTTAGTCTATATTTATAAATTTTTAGCTCCACCAATATTGTAGCCAATGAAAACTACCTCATTTCACCTGAAAGATTGTGTGTCATGGAGGAATTGCTTTTTAATTAATCCCTTTAGCTTCAAAATTATTCACAGACTGAGCAGTTAGACTGAGCAGAATGAAATCTCTTCATATTTTATTTTACTGCATATACAGATCTTTTTCTCATGATATGTTTAAAATTGGTGAAAAATAAGAATTTGTGCTTGTTTTAATTGCTATTTTAGAATACAGAATGTTAATTGCTTGGTGTGAAATAACATGAAAAATACAGCTCATTCTGTGCTATTATGTTCCATTCTATTCCATCATTAAATTGCTTCAAAAGATTTGGGTTTAACCAGGTAATACAGAATTCATGTTTGTTAAATTCTGCATTTTTAGTGGTTTAAAATCTCAACTTCAGAAATTTTAGTTATGTTATAAATGTAAAGGTCTGTAGATAGAAACAATGAAAGGTTTATTGGAAGAAGTGCTGGTGGTGAGTTAAAAAATGGTTTGGAAAAAATGGACACTTGAATCATAAAAAAACACAATCAACAGACAGAATGAATTAATTTGACTTTCTAAGTGTGATTCCTTGCATCTTGAAGATGGAAATGAAAATGTGTCAAAAACTCACCAAGTCAAAGGAAAAAATAATCCTCTAAAATAATTAAATTATACAAAAGAAAGAAAAGCGATATGACTCATGACACTCCAGTTGGAAACTCTCTGTCCTGAGGGAAAACATGTCTGCCTTGATACAAAATACATTATTAGAGGGGGTGTTCTTTAAGAAGAGACAGAGGGAACTTCCATTAGGTTTTGACTGTCATTGACATGTTAGGAAAATTACAGACTACTGAGATGTTTCATTAAAAAGAATTCTACCACTTGAAACATTATGATTTCTTGGCTAGCACAGGGTTGTTTAGCTTTTAAGACCAGAAGAGATGACTGTAATCATCTGCTTTGACCCTATGAATAAAATGGGCCATAGCAATTCACAAAATTATTCAAGCCACAAGCTGGAGTGTAGCTTTTGGAAAAGTGCCCAGTCTTGAAAACAGTGTCTCAAAAGACCAACAAAATAAAAAGTCTGGACAATATCTGGCACTTATATTTGAGGTGTCAAGGAGAGGCTAAAAGATTTTTAAAAGGCCCAATCCATTGTTGGTTGTTTTTTTTTTTTAAATGGTGACTTCAGTTGGGTGCAGTTGATGCCAGTAAAGTGTTAACTGTAAAAGAAAAGTGCAGGGAACATGCTAACCACCTTCCCAAGGATGCCCCCGCCCCCGGATAGTATTACCTGAAGTAGTGCCTTGGCCCTGACTTTTACCCCTGCTCTGAAATGTGCTCATTTGCTTTTCTTAGGTCCAGGGGCCCACTGGAGAATTAACCTCAGGCACTGCATCCCAAGCTTGAAATGCATTGTACTGGAAATTGAGAGTCCTGCACACTCCACTACTTTGTTTGATCCAGAAGTCAAGAATGGATTTATCTAACTTAATAAACATGTTGTTAAGGAAACCTAAATAGCATCGAGCTCTTATGAAACTCTTAAACAAAGGTTTACAAACTTTCTCTGTAGAGATACAACTGAGGCTGTTGTTGTAATCTTACGGAAGTTTGTTTATCAAATGTCTAAAAGGGCAAAGCTGTAAAAACAAATAACAAACTCCTTCTACCCATGCCCAAATTCCCATGTGGAAAGATGCACCAATAATTACAGTTCCTTCTTTCTTCTGATGGTATTTATCTTGTCTGTTTAATTATTTGTTCCCCTATAAAGTTTAATTTGGATATTAGTCTGCTTTATGAAAATAAATCCTGCAGCTGTTATTACACCATCTCACAGGACAAATACCTATGCATATAAAGAGCAACTAACCATCTTAAATTTCTTTGCTTTATATTTTTGAGTAACAGGTAGGGATTTTGCTAGAGTTTGACCCTGTAATGGTCTGTCTCCTGCCTTCCGGGCTTCTAAACTTCAGTACGACATTTAGGTTTTGTTTCTCTCTTTCTTTCCCTTCCCTAGTACCCACTCTACTAACTCAGTCTGCAACATGCACTAGGAAACAGGGATATCAGTATGCTAACAAAGTACTGTGAGAAAGACAAATTTCAAGCTAGGAAAACCTGCATTCCCCAAACTACCTGTGTTCAAGGAAACCAGTGATGTTTTACAGAATTAGTACTGTGGAAACCAGAAAACATTTCAGTTCTGTTCCCATTCACCTCCAGTCCACAAACATGCAGCTTAATGCAAGTCCTCAAGCGAATATAGCTTATTCTCTGCCTTTTACACATGGGAAACCCCAGTTAGTATTGTACCTATTCTTAAATACTGAAATGAATAACATTTCTGACCATTTTCACTGGTAAGAATCACTGATACAATTTGTATGTCCTCCCAGTAGACAGAAATACCTTTTCAGGAACCTGCCTGCCTATAATTAAAACAGATTGCTGGTGCCCAGCTGGAGATAACAATTATAATAATGACATGTTACTTTGTGCTAAACTGAGGCTATGTGACATTGTCATAGGGCACACAAAACCCTAAAATACGAGCGAGTTGCATAGCTCCCTTCTATTACCTTTTAATGCTACTTGTTCATCAGTGCAATTGCACTATCCTGAGTTACTCTTGATTTGCATTGAAGTGAGGGGCAACTCTTTTAAGGAGCACCAATTCTTTTTAGAAGATACCATTAATGTGCCTAATGTTTCCAGTTAATGAAATCCAGATTTTTATATTGTGCCTGCAGCTGGTCATATTCTTTCTTTATAAATTGTACAGGGCTTGTTGGTCCAGAATGAGAGTACACAGTAGCTTAAAAGTAGTAGTCATCCCAGTGCACCGCTGAAAGGTATGTAAAGCAAAGCTCCACAACTGAAGAAAGATCACTGTTTGCTGGGGTTTCCACAGATCTGATCTCCTACCTTAAAGTGTTTCCAGTTTTTGTGGTTTCCCTGCAGGAACTCCCCGATGAGCACGTCTGTATGGTTTGCAAAGCGTAGGTGGTATACGTACACATGCAACTGCTTTGTTTTCCATGTGTGGCAGAGACATGGTACCTATGGCTAGGCTGCGACTCTCACAAACACACACCACCCCCTCTATCCTCCCCCCAAAACCCCCACACCAAAACCCCAGACATGTCCTTTTCCTGCGTATTTGTGATATGCAAATGTGAATAGTGCAGTGACAGAAGATTATTATGCAGCTCCTTCAATTTTAACTTAGCAATTCAAGTTCTGTGAAGGGCTCTGTGAATTACACGAGAATGGATCTTTTTAGGATATTACAGACATCAGGCAAGTTAACCCTGATTTATACCGAAATAAGTGATTTCTTGTCTTCGGAGTGTGCTGAGTTTGATTTTAATTTGCACTCAGGCAAAAATCTCTTCGGTAAGTCAGCCTTGCCTAGATGGGAACGCATGTCCTTGCTTTTGAGCTTTTGTCACACAACTCATTTTGCTGAACCAATACAGGAAAAGAAATAATTTTTGTAAGAATTTAGCACTTGCCATCTTTCAATTAAGAACCGACAGATATCTCGCCTACACATTTCTTAGTCACTCCAAAGGTCTTGTTTTGCTTTGTATTTCCAAAGAAGTCAGAAGAGGGAAATAAAATGGAAGTCGTAGATGTTATACATCACACAAATAAGTAAGCACTTCAGCCCACACAAAAGTAAGGAGAACCTTCCTCAAGAACTGAAGCAGTGTTGTTTGGTGTCTGGTATGGTGTGCTGTGGAAATGTTGTCCTAGGCATGACCCTGCTATGCCAACCGCTATCATTCTTATGAATAATTAGAGTCAAGTCAGTGGAGAGTTATGTGTAGGGAGAAGTCATTTTCATGAGTCAGACTTGAGGAATTAAGTGCTGCATTTTTGCAGCAGGCTTCTTGATTTGGTTGGGAAGAAATGTTACAACTTGCTGTGTACGTTGTCCTTCCAAATGTCACTGCATAGCTGAAGCTGAATATTTAAGTTGGTTATATGTATTGTTACTTCACCCCGTGGCAACTGTTGCTACAGTGAGAGGCTGAAAGGCCTGTCATGGGGATGGAAACATAAACCTCTCTACAGGCCGCACCCAAAGAGAGGATGTATTGCCTGCTTCCAAAGGCATACCCTCTTCTCCTGAAGCTTAAGATTGGTTAAGTCTTTGTCCAAAGTGTGCTATTTGTTACCTAAAATGATATTCTACATGACTTTCAATCCTGTTACCAGGCTTAAAATGACTAATGATCTTGGCACCTATTGCATTATTACAATGTTTTTATCAGTGAACAAAGCAAGAAGGTTTCAAGTTAGCATCGAAGACACGTGATTTCGAGATACCAAACAGTTCTCTCATGGTCCTGCTGACGCAGTGGATTACATTTAACCTGTAGAAAGATTAATATGGATATCATATGACATCTTCTCTCTGACTCTTTGACCACTACTAAAGCACAGTACTTCGTAGTGTTATCTTGCATCCATTTGTCAACCGTACCTAATTGATTAGGCTACTGTAACATTTTTATTCTGCACATGAAGTTCCCTCCTCAGCAATCTCTCCCTCCCAAAATGTACATTCATCATTAATTACAAAATCAATGGGAGAGATGGTCTGGACATATACAATTGATAGCTTCCCTCTTGAGATTAGCATAACCTACCAATTCATTATGTGGAGTGAATAATACAGTTGTTGCCACTGTGAAAAGGGGCAGGTCACTTGCTGTAAATTCTTTAACAAAATGCGGTGTCATCTGACTTTTCATTCACGGTGTGTTTACTGTGTGTTTGGAGGGATCCATCCTCTTTCTGGGCCCAGATTTGTCTCCTGTCTCTTGGCAAAGCAACAATCATAAATTTAGACAAGTAAATGCTTAAATGTTGAAACACTGAGAGGTTCCTCCTGAAAGCTGCAGTGATTAAACTGAGAGCTGCACAGTGCTGAGACTGCAACTATGAATGAGATATTAAAAAAAGATGAAAGGATCGAAAAATTTGGTCCCTTTAAAGCCAATGATGTTTCTTGCATGAGAAAGGTGTTTGAATTTTAGGCCACAGTGTGCATACTTTCCTGTGTTTTAGCATATTAAAACAGCGAAATCTCCCAGATATTTCTTTCACTCTGTACTATATTAGGAGTAGTCTTCCATTTCTCTTTTCTCAAAGAAATAAGCTTTCAGTCTCATTTTCCAAAACAGCTTCTGTGGTCTTTCAGTAGCTACCCACTTATAACTTTACAAGCCAGGTCAATTATGAAGGAGATATAACATTTCCTGTAAGAGTCAGGAATGCAGCTGACATTAAATAAGTATTCCTTTACTAGATCAATTAAATGACAGTCAAGGATCAGATTCTGATATTGAAACTCCAGGAGTTTCACTGAAATTAATGGGACACCTTGGGGACTAAGGAAGGTGGACAGCGCAAGTAATGTTTAGACTCTTCCTGTCAGTACCAAGACACCGGAATATTTATGCTGAATAAAATTTATCACAAGTTACACATACATATAACAGGAATCTTTATCTTAAATTATAAGATATGAAAGATGACTTAGCCATTTAAATAAAGGGAATGCTTGCTTACAACTCCCATAAACATTAATGGAGATTTTATTGGAGTTTTAGGGGGCGTAAAAAATCATTCCCAATTAATTAACTGCAAGAGAGCCATTCACCTCAGCAGGATTTGGACCAGGTTTCAAGTGATTCTTAGTGACTTTAATGGACTTTGTTCTGGGGATTATAAAAGCATGCCCTGTAATGTTTAAATTGGGGTTATAAAACTAAAGGTATGAACTGAACTGAAGCTACAGTAGCATTACTAGAAAATTTTCATCTAAAATAAATTAGGGAGAATACCTGAAGCAGGGCTAACACTAGTATTTACGATAAAATTCAAGCCAGGCTATGAAAAGAGTAATGATAGTTGTCTTCCTTGTTATTAAATTGTAGTACAATTATCTATGTGTTAGAGGTCAACAGACTATAGAGATAGTTACAAACATGCCTTAAACCAAAGATGTCTTTATCTAGTTTGGTATGAAGAGAAATTTATTATCTGATTTTATTAGCACTTCTGGATTGCCCCTTGAGCTAATTTTGCAATACTCCCGATGTGATTACCATTCACGGTTTTTATTTAGACCTTGGTGAAGAAAATTACTGCAATCTCTTGCTCTTTATATGTACATTCTGAGTCAGATATTCCTCTCCAGAAAACTTTCCAAAAGGATTCATTGGTGAAGATCCAATTGCAAAATCCAAGTCTTAGTCTACTGAAACGGTAGTGTCTTTCAGCACAGAAAATAAGTGCAAAGCGCATGTAAGTATTAAATCCATACTGCTAGTGGTACTTCCCTGTCAAATATATTTTTCTATTATTTGCTTCAGTATTATTTCTCATGTTCCAAATCATGGGGTTTTCCTGTGTTTGTCAGCTCCTCAGTCATCTGGCAGGATTTCCTCGTTGTTATTTTCCAGTAGTCATAATTTTATATTACTACAATCCTTGCCAGAACCCCTTTCTCTCACTTTAAATAATTCTTCCACAGTCCTGTAGCGTGTTCTTCAAACCTCAGTAGCCATCTATCATATCTTTCCTGTCTTAGCCAAACTACGTATACAACTCTTTCATTGCCATGACACGTGGAAAAAGGAAAGACGAATGAACCAGATCTGATTATTTCTGCATGAGTAAGGTTTTCTTAGCTAAACAGAGGCCCTTTTCATGTGAAAAAATCTCGCAGATTTTTGGCCCATGTAACTACATTTATGAAGTTTTCTAAAAGCACGTTACTGATTTATTTGTCTGTGATGCAGCGTTGTTACATTTTATCAGGTAAATATGTACTCAGGAGCCTTTATAAAATTCAGATTGTTGACCCAGTCCTATAAATATTTACTCACAGTTTTAAAACTCAGATTATTTGACCTGATTGTATAACTATTAATTCTTAAAAAAGAAAATGCCACTGTAGTGGAAGTGGAATTTAAAAAATAACCACATTATCCCGATAAACTGTTAACAGTACTTTTGGAGTAATTTCAAACTCTACACGTTGTGAGTTTCTCTTATAGCCTAATGGCTTGCAAAATTATTTTTTTAAAATATAAATCTTTTTTTGAATTATAGGAAGAAAAAATTAAATATGTTTCAGTTCTATAACTTGTTTGCCAAGTTTCAGTCCAGACCAAAATTTTAATGGTTGAGTTACAAACCTCTGAAAATAGGGGTTTATAATGGAAACACTGACACCACTTTAACTATAGCAGCACTAGCAATGCAGTGTAATATACACTAGAAATAGAAAACAAGATTAGAGATGACATTTAGGACATGAGGCCTTCTCCAGGCTGTGGGAAAAATAACTGTGTTCTATTTTTTTCCACAGCCTGAAAAAGGCCTCCTGGTCTAAGTGTCACCTCTAATCTTATTTCCCATTCGTACCGTGTATTTAATTAACCCATTTTTTAATTATTATTGACAGCAATTTGTTGCACCTCTAAGTACCAACCCACATCCAAACTGTGGCTTCCCTAGCTACTGTATGTCACGGTGGTGGGTAAAGTACCAAGGAGACCCAGAACTTTGTAATATTTCTGTATCAAAGAATCATAGTCCTGCAGCTGGCTGGATCCTTTTGCTTCCAGCTGTGCTAGCTGATGAATCAGGCAAGGGAGACTCCCTTACACCTGTGCCAGACCAGGGAACTGCAGAACTGTGCATATGTGCAAGCTACTTTTTCTAAAGGCAAAGTAAAAGGTGACAATTAAATACACTTACCCTGGAACCTCTGGGAGCGGGAACCACAATAGTCAGTTACTGAGGTGCAATGACTTCCACGACCGCTTCTGGAGCAGGCCACATCTTCCACCACAATTTAGCCTTGAGCCAGGGTCCTGAGTACTGTAAAGTGAGAATCTTGCTGAACACGAAGAAATTATTTGGTAATATGTGACTCCAGGCTGGGCTGCCTTCACCACAAAGCCCTGGTGTTAGCATTATCAGGAATATCTCTCCACCACTGTGGGCCTCCATTAAAGGAGCGACTTGGTATTGTCTCAGAAAGGTGGCTAAGGTCAAGAGGTAAGTTTTGGATTTCTCCATGTTGAACTCTTTTTCCTTCTTTAGCCATCTTCCAACTCGTAGCTACTTCAGATTCCTATTTACTGCACTACACGATAATTGCCTGTATACTTATATGGCCTTTTAATGCTTACTGTGGTGCTACAGCATTGCTTTGCTGTGATCTTGCAAGCCCCATTTTCAGTGTGGGGTAAATGCAATTGTAATTTCTTCTTGCACCCACCTGACTAATATCAGCAGGAGATCCACATCCCTAGGGTGATCAGACAGACAGACTACATCTATCCTGTCTATATTGCTAGAATGGTCAATGGTACTACATTTGAACTGCATTATCAGCACTCATCTGATCAATTCTTTTTATTGCTGCTCTCACAGTAGACAAAGATACTAGAAGGTACTGTCCATTCTCCAAGAAATGTATCCTGCAAAGTCAGTAACAGTGGCAAATTTATTGCTGAAGCAATTGCCTAGTGAACATGTTTTGTTCCAGCACCATGAAAGCTGATACACTTATTAATGTAGGGATAAACGTGACCTATTCTGTTCCGTATATGTAAGTAGGTGTATAATACTGTATATTTTGTTTGTATGCAGTGCCTTCTTGGCAGGTAGTCTGCAGCCAGCAATTGCCAGCTGCTAAATGTTCAAGGAAACAGGATTTGAATTGCTCTCCACACTGTGGGAGAGTAGCCAGGAAAACAATTCACATTTAATATAATCAATGGATTCAGTTCCTGTAGCAAAGATATAGGAAAACTTGTTTACCTGTGTACATTTTTTGGATTTTAATTTTCAGAAAAAGAGGTGAATAATAATTATTCTGTCTTGCAGAAATGATATATCTTAAAGCCTAGGCTGGCTCCCACAGAAAATCTGGAATATGAATGATTTGATAAAGTTGAGCTTTCATGTTCATTTTTCAACAAGATTTTGACATTATTGGCACAATACCTTATTTGACTTTGTGTTGTTTATAGATGCAGGAAAATGTCGTATTCTTTCTTTAATTCTTAGGAAATATAAACATTCTTTTAAAAATGTTCTTTCCAGTGGTTACATCTCTCACTTTTGCACAAGCCAAATGCATGATACAGTCATTTGACAAAAAGAAGCATGATGATTTGAAATGCCATTAATTACTGAAGCTGCTGTAGCAGGCTGGTAACCACAATACTTGTTCATAGGCAACTGCTGGAAGACAGAACATTCTTCCAAAAGCATATTCTTGGTCATACAGGGCTGTGAGTGTGGGATGTGAAGGTCAGGTAGAACAAAAGTCTATGTCGGGAACGCAGAAGCCTCCACTTCAGCCTGTAGCTGTGCTAATCACTGCACATGGGAGTGCTAAATTATTCCAGGAGACATGCTGAACCTACCTAACAGTCATGACAGAATGCTGCGTTGTAGCAGCCACTGTGTCTCACTTGTGACAGTCTCCAGTCACATTTCTGGTCTGCAGGGCCAGAACAGGAGTTTCTGAGAAAAGGTTCTCTACACAAAGAAGCTGCAAGGAGTTAACCTGAAAGAGCTCGGTTAAAACAGTGCAACGGAGTGAGTGGGCATTAATGGTAATTTCACCTGAGCCAACGTAACTCTGGTTTAAAGATTACATGGGTTTCCACACAAAAAACAATTTAACTAAACAGACAGTATTGCACCTTCTGTTACCTGGCACAGTTCTGTGTACAGGTGATTCTATCCCACCCAACCTGAAACACTAACCATGGCCTGCTGTTTGGTAGATGGGAGGAATGTATTTACAAAGCAAAGCTCGTGGCTGGCAGGCGTGGATCTGCAGCTTTCAAGATCCCACTAGCCATGCAAGTCCTTCATCCAGAAAAAATCTTGTCTTCTCTCTCTAGGCACAGGTAAATGACCTTGGAAGTGCTGTGGCAGTAGGTCATACTAAGTCAGTACTAGGTCTCTTTCCCTGTTTGCTCTCAAAATGTTTTGTGTGATGATTCTGAGCATGTATGATACTACTGTTCCCCTACACTGTCAGAAACAGCATGAGATTAACTGTGTGCTGATAATGTGCAAAGGAAAAGAGGATATGGCAAAATTTGCCTAGGTTCAGCACTAGCTCTGACTTTCCAACACACATAAATCTGAAATTCATCTGTGGGAAATCAAACAAAGAAAACCAGCCTACTGGCAAAATTTGCTGAAGCACAGGTAAACTAAAGCTGTGAGCTTCACACAGCTCTAGGTCCAGCTTATCCAATTCTAGCAAAACTTCATGGCTTCATGCTGCATTTCTTCCTCTGAAAGTCAATGTTACCGTCTCCTGGTGGTTTATTTCCTTCTTGTGTACCACAGAGACATGACAGTGAGAGCTCAGTTTCAGTGTGCATGCACAGCATCTGAGTTATCTCATTCCAACAGGAGGCCCTGTTCTGCATCGCATTGTTCATAGGAAGCAATAGGAAGAACATTACAATGCTAGACTGTGAAGATTTACAGCAACAGTTTTCTGTGATTACCTTATGTTTATGCTAATCAGAAGATACTTGAAATATTGTGCTGATATTATAGTACCACCACTCATAATCCAGAAACTATTCACCATATTTCTCCCCACATTCATCTTATAACTTGATAGGCACGTTGGCTGGAGTTGACTGAACAGATTTGCACTGGGTGATGAAGTCTTTGTCCTCTAGACTCACCTTGGTTGTTTCCCCTCCTTGATGAATCTTTTCCTTTAAGTCACCTGGGGAAGCAGCACTACTGGGAATTATCAGGAATCCTCCTGCAAGAGATGAAGATTTGTGTCAGCATGACATTGCTGAGGATTCGCAGTACATTTACACAGATAACTGTGTCCTTCTGTTGTTTCCTTGTGGTCCCTTTGGATCAGGCTTTAAAGCTGACCATCATCTAACTATCTTCTAGGTTCCCTGACTCAAGCCGAAGTTCCTGAGTAGTTGGAGTTGGCTCCTCACTACTTTTCCTCTCTGTCATTTTCTGTGCCATAGACATTCTCCACTCCACTCTGGAGCAGATATTTGAATCACTGTTTCCCAGACACAAGGGAGTGCCTTAGCCACTACCAAGGAGGTTGGCAATGCTTCTTTATCTGGTTCAGTAACTCTTTTGCTATTCAGACCAGGTTGAAGAGCCCTAGCAGGAAGAGAGCCTGTGTCTCCATCCAGGAGAGCCAATTATCAGGTACTTGGGGCACTCAGCTGGTAAGGAAGTTCTTGCTCTGAGAGAGAAGAATCCGCTGATTATTCTGAAATCCTCTCCCATCACATCAGACGTGCGACTCCATGAGGAAGTTCACATATGAGAAGCCCCTGGGGAAAGAAATACAGAGGTGCCTAAGCCCTGATCCATCCATTGGCATCTCATTTCTTAGCTATTCCATCTGGTACGCTTTTCTAGAAATCTCATTCTCTGCACAGGTTCTTGGGGAAACCTGTCTTTAGCAAAGACATCTCACAAGCCAGATTCTATAACGCTGGCCCTATATATGTTTTTGCAAATGTTTTTCTCTTTGGTGTTAAGAAAATGCCTCTCTGATTTGCAAGTTAAACTATTCAAAAATAAAACTAAAATAAAGCTTGACACATTGTGTCTGACAAAAATCCTTAACTACATCATGATTTTGCAATATTTTGATCAGAAACAGGTTATAAGTTCTTACAGTGAAACTGCTATTATATGGACAGAATATTGCCTAAAAAAGACACTGTTACTTGTGGCTACTGGGAAATGCCAAATCCTGCAGTCTGGTCTTAGTCTCCCTTTGAACATTTGTTAGGGAAAATCTGTAAAATTAATTAATTTATTAAGTACAATAATAGCAGTAATATTATACTGTAGTGAAAGTTATTTTGCATAACTAAAATATTTGCAGAAGGCTCAACATTTGGTGTCTTAATAAGGATATATTTTCACAGTAACAATTAGCAGTTTTGTGGTGTCTGCTGTAGTAACTGCTACAGTGGTAAGGGTCATCTTGCCACGTTTTTCAATGCAGAAGGTAGCGTGTAGAGCCACCACCTTGGTTGGGGTCAATCTCAGGGTGTTGGCTGAATAGCTTAGAGCTCAGCTGTGACAAGTGGACAGGCAGTGTGACAGTCTCCATGCTAATGTGTCTGCAGGAATTTGCACAGGGGAAACAGGGCACTGATGAGAGTAGCAGAATAAATCAAAGTGCAAAAGCAACTGCAGTCAAATGTCACACCCAAGCAGTGACTTGGCATGCTGTTTGGAAATAGGCTGGGTTACCTGTCAACGTGGCATTTTCTTTCTGTTGCTAGAGAATAATGTTGTCTGAGGATAAAACCTAAAGAACACAGAAGGTTGTTAGATAGCCTTGATCCCTTAAACCCTTAGCATAGCCAATTATTCCATTGACACAAACAGGACCACTCCTATGAAAAAGATCTCAGTTATATTCTCTAATTCTTTTATTATTGATCTATTGAGTACAGTTTTGTTGCTTTACGTGTGTGTGTATATCTATGCATCTTTAAAAAATAGCATTATTTGAGGGGGAACCTCTGTCATAGCCTAACAGTCACTGGGATCACAGTCATTGCTTAAGACTGTAGGATATAAATTCTCACTTGGAAACATTATCTCTGCACTTTCTGAACAAAGAGATATAGACTTTGATTAGACTTTGGTATTTTCTTTGCTTGGGAACCACCAGTCTGGAGTCCTACACCTCTCTAAGGTCTAATGCTTCCCCTTTGTTTTTACGTAGGCATTGAAGACTTATGGTTGTGAAGCAAGAAGAGCTTAAACTGTAAACAAGAGTAAAACAAGGAAAACGGATTAAAATTTAGAATCAAGCCTTATTTTTTTTACCTATTCCAAATTTGTTTATGTATTACAATGCAAATATCTTATCATTTCCTGAAATATTGCTTGTTTGAGTGTAAATCATTTTCACAGCTGCTACTTCTGTTTTCAGACAAGCCTCTATGCTCTGTGAAACTTCCATGAGCAGAAGGCTACACAGTTCATGTTGTTTCCCTTACCACATGCACTGTCTTAGGAAACAGTCCTGCTGGCTTCAGGAACATAGAAATCAAAATAAAAGTAAGTTGCCTTCAGATGTAAATCTTGCAGCCAAGAAGTTGACTCAATCGCCTAATTTTATAAGGTACCTTGCTATGTCACTGCACAGTTTTGGCAAGGCAGCTTTATGCAACTTTGTTAGAAAACACTTCCCTTCTCCTCACTTCTTTTTCTCTGTTTCACTGCTGGTTTAGAACCAAAGCCAAACTCTTGGAACTCCATTTTACCTAAGCAAGGATTAAGAGAAAATACTGAATCCCTGCCCTCTTTCAGTTTTGAGGGAAAAAATTACAATTCTTACAATTCCTTGCATATGCATAAGCCATGTAGTTGAGCTCTGAGCCTGAACTTCCTCAAATTTCAATGTTTGTAGTATTTTGGACCATTATTTAGACCTTCTCATTTACAGCCTACTAACAGTTTTTATTTGGAGGATACCTTTTTCCCAAGAAAACCAGCAATGCTGGAGTTGAAGCTATCTCCTGCCCCTGGCAGTTTGAGGCCCTGGGATATAGGTCACCATTAATGCTTAACTCCTGCTGGCACTAGTGGACCAGGCAGTGGCAGGCTGGTTACAATGTCCCATGATTTTTGAAAACTGGATTCCCTCTAATTAAAAACACATTATGAATTCTCTGAAAGGAAAAAAAAAAGATCTGATTTTCATTATAGCTGTCACTGTCACACCATGGATTCAGCTAGCTTAACCATTTGTTATGAATAACATTTTGTTTGAATTCTGACATTTTTAATTGAGTAACTATGAGTATTCTGTCATTATTTTATCAGAAATGGATTGCAATGTATCTGCCTGCAATGCTTCTGGCTCATATTTTCTTTAAAAACAGAACCAATGTGATGACCTGCAAATATTTTGCTTACTTTGGTGCTATTTACTCCAGCATTCTCCTCCAGTAGGAACATAATTCTTCATTAAAGGCTGAAAAGAATATTGGTATTAGTCCTAGGTTCTCAAATACAAAAGCCATGAGGAAAAAAGATGGGACAATTTTCACAAATAACAGACGAGCCCAGAGCTCTCCTTGAAAAACAACGTAAGGAGACTTAATATGTCTGTCCACGCAGAAAACAGACTATCCTCCCCCCCCAGAAAAAAACCAACTTTGCCTCTGGTCTAATGGAGCATTCATCACTGCCCTTTATCTAAAGAAGCCAATCCGTAGAAATTGTTTGGAGCCAATTTTCTGGAGTTCCATCTGAATCTCAGTACGTGTCCGTGTAACTCAGTAACTCGTCTGCTGATGGAGAGGTATGTATGTCTAAAGGGACAGGCCTAACACCATAAATTTTAATACAACAGTGACAATGAAGCACAGTGCAAGCGAATTCTGACATGCATTTCTGAAGCTGTAATTTAATTCAGGCATAAATGAGCTTGGTACAAGTATTAATTTGAAGTCGTTTTTATTTCTCATCTGCTGGCTAAAGCTTGCAAACAATAGGGTAAAGGTCTTGCTATACTGCTACAAATAAGTAAACAGTCTTTTCTGCCAAGAAGACTACAGTATAAACACAGAGTCAGGGAATAATTTTTGACTAATTTATCCTGCATATGGATACTTGGAAACTACAGATGCTACACAACAATTTCTATCTACAAATCTCCCAAAGGAAAAGAGAACTTAAATTGCACCTAGTTTATGATAAATCATTGCCATGGATTGCTGTTAGCCCCCAGTGGAGAAACACTGTGGATGGGGTGAGGTGGAGGAAGTCTGGCTCAGCATTAGAAGCACAATCCCCATGTGAGCGCAAAGCAAGGCAAGTTCAGAAGTTGGGAAGAGGACATGAAGAGAATGGGAGAGAACGAAAGCCTCAATCAGAAAGCACCTGCAAGAGCTTCCCTAAATACACCTGCTGTTCTCTGATGAGGTTGCAAGCTTATCTGCACCGTGGCCAGCTAAGCCAGACTTATTTGTCCATTTAGAGCTAAGAAGGAGCTAAAGGAAAACTGGATTGAAGCTTAGATTGAAGTCTGACATGTAGACACGTAGACTTAAAAGCCAAGTAGTTTACTTCCCTTCTTTTCCCTTACTGTGCCTCACATAGTAGCACAGCAACAGGAGCAGCATTAGCACACAGGTTCCAGTTCTGGCTCTCTAACAGTGCGTAATAACTTCTCTGATGCTCATGCTTGCCTGATTATTTTCCTTTCACTCCAGATCTCCCTCCTGTGCTGTTGTCATTACCCATCTACCTCTAGATGTAGAGAGAATTAATCTTTCCCATTTTCTTTACCACATCTCCACAAGAATCATTCCCATTTCTGACTTACTGCTGTCACTTTTGAACACTGCCTTCTCCTCAAAGTCACTGGACAACCCCCCTTATCTATTTATTGTACCAAAAATTAACCTGCCCCCCGGTTCCCATAATTTCTCCATAAATTTCCTAGCCTTTCCTTCTCTCTTCCTCCCCCCAGTTCTGTTGACTCTGTGCTTCCACCTGTTCCTGGGGCTCTTTTCCTCCTCTTCCATAATTCTGCACATACCACCAACTCTTAGCCCGGGGATAGTGGGAATGCAGGGAAAAAAATGCTGCGAAATGAACTCTCTCTCTCTGTATTTACACTAGTTTCCGGCTCATTCTATGAACAGGCATATAGTGTCCATCTAAACTGTCCAACATATTAGTGGGAGGGAAGTAGCACCCAGAGGATTATTACAACTTTCTACCTGGCAGATGCCACCATATTTATTGATGTGAAAACTTCCTCCCGTTGTATCAGCCACTGAAACCTCTCCCTGTGAAGTTCTCTTGAATTTAGGCATAGCTCTATTAAAATATTTTGTTAAACTCAGTAAGTTTTGCTGTGGCCAGAGTCGACATTTTTATTCAGGAAAAGTTACCAGTAAGGTCAATAGAATTTTGAAGTAATGAATGACATGTTTATTGTATTTGGCTAGTTGAACACATATTACATTTTTATGATTAATTTCTGTGGGCTACATATACATGTGTATACAAATGTATATGTATACATATGTGTACATATAGAAATATATATGTATATTGGATTTTGATCTCCAAACCCTCTATTTTATATCAAATACTCCTAAAGAGAACAATTAAAATCAATTAATACTGACACATCAAAATACTAAAAAGCAGGGCCAAAGTAAAGTATAACTTGAATTAAATTTCAGATAATCCTGAAATGTGTAAGAATGTCAAGCCAAATCTGGAAAGCATTTATAAAAAAAAGACAGGGGATATTTGAAAAAAAAAATTATCAAAGTTTCCTTATTTTTCTTTTAAAAATAATCTTTTGAATTAGATTTCCTACAGTTTTAATCAAATAACCAGAGCCAATATAAATACAAAGAAAAAGGGTCAAAGACAATTTAAAAGCTATCCCTTGGAAGGGAAAAGCTTTCTGTTTGGTTTTACTTTCACAGAGAAAAACTACATTCAATTCAGTCAAGTCCTGCGTTTTCAAAAATTTTGTGGTTCTGGCTTAATTCCACAAAAGAGGAAAACTTCAAAGTTGAGGATTAAGCCTCCAATATTTGGTCACAATATGACACAGTTGGGTAAAATTAAGGGTGGTAACCCGTTGTGATAGACAGTGGGGAGGAGGGTGATCTCTGACCCTGGATTTCCTTTCTTTTGCTGATTGAATCATAACAAATCCCAAACATAGTTAGATGAATTTCTTTTGCTATTATGATAATATGTCTTTGCTTTTTATTTTGGAAGCAAATAAATTCTAGAATGTCTGCACATGTGTATTGGTAATAAAATATTTTATACCTCTAAGATATCTACGAAACCTGACTCCCCTTTCCTGGTGACCCGTTCTGTGTTCTTTGTGTCTATAGGTCCTTGCCAGCATCCTTTTTTTTTTTTTTTCCATTGGCTGACACAGGAACATGATGATCATAATATCCAGTGGCATGCAATACAGTCGTACGTTTTTCTGCCTCTAATGGGATCGGTATATGAGAAAAAGCAAGGTTCACACACAGAAACATCTTTAATAAATTCATTGATATAGAGCTTGGGAAAGTGGGCAATATTTTGGGCTCAGAGCCAGTGATGTTTAGTGTAATTTTCTGTAGCAAGGCAAGTCAATGGATATGCAGAAAAGACTGTTTGGGGAAAAAGAATCACACATGTTGCTACATCTTATAGGTTAAAAATTTTCCATTGCCATCTGTTCCTTAAAGGGAAAATTGGATTTTGTGAGAATATTTTTTCCACAAAAAAGTATCTGCTTTCTGCAGAAAATTAGAGCTATTCATCAGAAAGCCAAACACCTGCAAGCCAAATATTTCTGGCTGAAAGTATTGATTTGGAGTGCTGCTGCTGCACCTCTCGGGAGGATGGCAGTTTGGTGCTTCATTTCCACGCTCTTTGTGAGGGGGCTCACAACTGCCACATCTTTACTGCCTTACATGGCTGAGCTCAAGTAGGGACAGGAGCTCACGCAGCCAAATGGCTGCAGCACGTGTCAGCAATGCTGCCCGTGAAGCAGAATTTGGATGTGAGCTGCTTTCTCCCTCTGCTCTTCCTGCAAGGCTAGGGCCTGAGTGCCAGCAAGCTGGGGCAGCAGGGAGCTGGGGCTGAAAACGAGCTCCAGCATCGGGCTAAGCAGGATGCTGATTCTGATACAGTGCCATAGAGAACAGTGATGTCTCCGAGAACATAAATTTACCATTTGCATGGCTACAGAAGGGTTCCTGATGGGGAAGTTTCGGATGGAACCTTTGTTATTTCTCCACTATAAAAAGAAATCTCTTCAGCTTTTCCGGTTAAAAATAAATCAATAACCTCGAATAGTTTTTGGAAAGTAATGGGCCTGGCTCTGCTCCATTAAACTCAAAAAGGCATTAATTGGGCAGAAGATTACCTAGAACTGAAACTTGGTAATGCATGAATTTTTAGTCAATAGTTCTATCTAACAACTTTTTTTTTTTTCAGAATTGTATTTTAGTTTTGGTCAAATTGAGCTTTTAAAAAAATGTTGGCAAAATAAAAAATAATCAGGAAAAATATCATTTTTGCTCAACCCAAAATATTTAGTTCAGCTTCAAAGGAATGGCTTCATTTTTGGTCTTAGGCTGTTTCACACGTTTAAAGCTTTTTTCTTTTTAAATTTAGGCCAATTTTGAAATGGACAGCTAAAAGGCTTTGTTTTGAAAGTTTTTGGAAGTGTTTTGGCAGTTCTAGAATGAAACATTCCCTTTTGAAGATACTAAAATGAAGTGTTTTGACATTTTAATTTTTTTCTCTGCATTGTTTCATCTGGGACTATTTGCTAAATTCCATTCAAATTCAGGAAGAGTCTTACTCCCTCTGAAATTCATTTGTGTGGTATATTTTTTGTTTCTCAGAAAGCAGTGATTCATTAAGCTCTGCATCAGTTCAACCTTAAATAATGGAAGAGAATGCTTAATAGGGAATTGATCGTATACAGCTACATTTCTTGCTCATCTTATAATTACTACCCTAATGGAGAGCACCCAGCTGCATGGAGCCGCTGCAGGAAGGAGGCAGCCTTCACCCATCGGGGAGAAGAGGTGGGAGACAGACCCCAGCACCCTGAGCTGCTGCTGCTTCCTCCTCTCCATCAAACAGGACAGTCTTCCTCCTCCCTGAGTGCCCATTTAAATCTTGTGGCTTGCACCAGCGTTTCTGGTGCCTTTTGCTAGGCTGTGCCTTTCTGCCACTGCCTGTATCACTGCTCCTGCCATTGAAGGGAGAATCTTTGCTGTTCATGTTAGTGTATGTGGTCATTGCACTTATGTTTTATTGCCTTCTTTCTTTCCTTTTTCCCGTTAATGAAGATTGGGTTAAGTATACTCCAACTGGCTTAAATATTTCTAAAAGCCATTCACCTGCATTAGAAATAAACAGCTGGCATGCCAAAGTTTTTGTCTTTCTGGCTGCTCAGCTTCACCAAGGCTATTCACAGCTTGCACTTTACTAAGGTCGTCGGTATCCCCGTTACACGTTTCCTGTATTACATGAGGATCAGGTTCCAGTAGTTAACAAGTCAAAAAATATTCCTGGGGGTGAGAGAGGAACTAGGTATATAAGTACGCTCCAAATGTCCACTTTATTTCTGGAATTGCTGCCTTCGTCCATGTGAGAAATTATTGTGCTCAAATGTAGGTCTGAACTGCAGTACAGAAATGCTTCTGCAGTCTGCACACTGAATGTTCCAGTCCACCAAGGCAAAGTGTGATGGGACCTCAACTGCTGGCCCACACTTGGTGCCTGGACTCTAAATAGTCTCTGGGCCAAAATTTGCACTACTGTAATTGGGAATAGCTCCAATAAAATCAGTATTTTTACATTTATTCTCTTGAAATTCAAAGCGAGATTGAGTCCACTATGGTGACAGAGTCCAACTGAAAGCTAGGGGCCAGATTCTGCTCAGACTTACAGTAGAGTAGATGAGAATTAACTCTATTGCAGTTAATCAGGCTCAATCCTCATATGTCTCACACTGATATAACTGTTCTGACCTCAGTGGAATTGATCTTAATTTATGCCACTGTAACTGAGATTGCAGCGTGCATTGTTTACATTCTGTTGGGTGCGCCTTCTTCCAGGATGGAAACTATTTGCAAACTATAACAGCCTCTTTCCTAGCATTGAGCTTGCCATATCTGAAATTTTTGGTGGGGCAGGGGGTGTGGAGAAAAGGGTATAAAGCCAGCTTTGTGCTTAGTGCTACCTTGTATACTTTGAATCCTGCGGCATTCTGCTAAATTATTAGTTCTCATACAGAACTGACTGGCTGAGTTGCAGCTCTCTAACAAGGGGAATGGTTGCTTTTCTCTCAGAAGAACACTGTAAGTCTGAACTGCAACACGAAGAAGATTTCACCTAGCAAGATATTATAGACTTTTATATATATGTATTTTTGGAGTAAAAAGCAATTCTGTCTCCCTTTGCTTGCACTGGAAATACTCAGTTTGTCAGGTGGACTTTTCTCCTGTTAGCAATGAAATTTGGCCAGGACTCTGAGAATGCTGTAAGAAATCAAGCTGTGACCACATTAAGCATGAATGGCAGGGCAAGGTTATAGCACTTAACACTATGCTGTGGTGACCTGTTACAGAGTTAGAGGCTGGGAGGTGTGAGGCTGGGTCAGATAACTACTGCAGTTGAAGCACAAAGCAAAGCTCAAAGCTGCTTTGGCTGTTTAGTCTTTCAAGAGGCATTTAGTGAGGCTTTTTTACTTTGAAAGCATATTTTGAAAACTTCAGCTGCAGTGCTTGTAGCCAACCTTCCAGAATCAAACCAGAATATTTCTTAGTTTTACCTCCAAGTACACTCATGGCATATTCCTGCTTAGTCTACAATGATTTGAAAAACTTTTCTAAAACCTCATGTACAAAGTGACTGCTGAAAACAGGCTGTCAAAGACAGATGTTCACATGCAGTGAAATAAAGCACTGTATTACTCAAGCAGTAACAGGAGTAGGTTGGTGGATCTCTCCTGTGGTCAGCTCTAGAGTTGTTGAACTTGGCAGGAAGTTAGGCATTCTCTTAAAGAAGGAAAAAAGAGAGAGAGATATCGTGGTATTATTTATACCACCTATGAACTTTGTTCCCCAAATCTTTATTTTGTCTCTTGAAATACTGAATTAAATGCAGAGGGAAAAAAACAAAGACATTTTTGATTTTGAGGCTTTCTTGTTCATTTGTCTGTCTTTTTTTTTTTTTGGTAATTTTTAATTTCACTTACTCTACTAGACCCAGTAGCCCAAGAGACGGCACCATTTTAATGTAGCTCTGAAGGGAATTTGGCTTGGTTTTGTAATGCAGGCTAGGGAAGAGCCTGGTCTTAAAATAGGCAAAAGGCACAGTACATGAATCAGCTTCCAGGATCACACCGAAGCACAATGTGAACTTAGCTTTGCGGAGTGGCATACTTACTTGAAGAGCACAATGAAAACTTTCAAGACAACCAGAACCAGGGCTGCAAAAGATCTGCAGCATCCCAACCTTTTACAGCTGTAAATAGGTTCTAGGAAGATCATGCACCTACAACAGCTTTACCTTGGTCTAAGACTCCACACTTGTGTGCCATCACTTGTGAGTTATCTTTCTGTGAGGAGAGGGAAATCCAGCTTTCTCACACCTCATTCAGTTGGGAAATACTTCAATTTTTGTTGAAGATGTGTCACTGAAGCCAACAGAAAAATAACTTTGGGTATTTTTAAGTTCTGGCTCACGCATTATGGGTAAGGTCTAAGTATAATTAGGATTCAGGTGTTTAAAATGTCAGTACTACAGCCTTGCTTAATAATATAATGCAGAGCTGTACACTGGGCATAGGTATCAGATGAATGGTAGCAGCACACTGACCAGGGAAGCGTCTCAATTCAGTACACTTGTTAGGGAGCTGTGTATTGTCTCAACAGAAATTTCTTGCTAGGGTGCAGAGCAGCAGGGGATTACTGAATGCCGTTTCTTGTAAGAACTTCTGGATGAGGAGTTTGGAGCACTTTTTGCATCCTAGAAAGCTTAAAACGCTGAGGACATAAGAAGTCATTTAAGGACTGCCCCAGCATAGGCCCAGCCGCAAAGGCTTCATTTCTGATTGACGTTAGTCCAGCCTGTTCTTAAAACCTCTGTGAATGAGCACCTCCATAGCTTCCCAAAAAGCAAGCTGTGTCTGAGCTGGTTCTTAGCATTAGAAAGCTTCTCCTAACATCCAGTATGAGTCTTTCGTGCTGCCAATTATGCTTTTCTTCTTATCTGCTAAGCATATTTCTTCATTTTTATACCAGCCTTTTCTGTGTGTGCAGACTGTTATCCCAGTCATCTCTTCTGCACGTTAATTACCTCCAATTATTCAATCTTACCTTTTAAGTTGTATTTTCTAGATTTTTGGTTCTTCTCAGAGCCCTTATCTAATAGCACTCTCTCCTGTCACTTAACAACTTTCTGGAAGTCGTGTGCTCACCACTGTACCTGATACTTAAACTGAAGTCTTACCGGTGCCCAGTACCTTGTTGTATGACTGATTTATGGTTCTTTCAGTCCCTCTGGTAGGACCGCTTTCACCAGGGAAGCCAATGTCTGCTTTCAACATTTAATTCAAAGCAAAGAGGATGAACTGATGCTAAAAGAAGCCAGACATTCAGCTGGCATAAATTGATGCAGCGTCTTAATGCCTGTAAACAATACTGCCTTACGTTATCTGAGCGTGGTGAACCTACCAGGTTTACAAATGCCCTGGCATTAAAACATCTGAGCCTCCCGATCTGTTTCACTACAAGTGCTGCTTCTGCCAACTGCATCTGTGTCTAAATCTAAACCTGCTTCACTGTTGTGATGGACATAAAACCCTGGTGTATGAATGATGCATGCTTGCATAATTAATACCAATTGTGTAACCAGAAGCAATTGCTGCATGAACTATTAATATCATATTACATCCAAATACTCCTGTATTTTTTGGTTTATGGATACTAGTGTTTTAAACTCAGTAATCAAAAAATTATAATTAATGATTTCAATTTTGTCAAAATGGACCAGCAGTGCATTATACTCAAAGTGTTAACAGCTCTAAGCAGCTCTAAAATAGAAAAATGTTTCACTGATTTGAGGCATCACAAAATGATCATAAAGTTATCCCAATTAACAATGTAATTAAGATTTACAGGTTGCATAATTTATTTCACATGTGTAACAATTGAAATTTAACTAATGAAACCTGAGTAAATAGTGCTAATTAGCAGTATTTTCAGAAGCAAAAATGTTTCAACATTCAAATTTGGATAGTATCTTATCTTTTTCCTTTCTTACCATTCTTTTTGCTGGATTGTTATTCTGCTCCCACATTTCCAGATTTCCTGATGTTTTTGGTTGTGCTTGACTGTAGGGGAAGATAATGAGGTTTTTTTATAGCTGAAAATCTTTAGTTGACAAATCATATTATTCCAATTTAAATTGTTCTTATTTTATGCGTCGTGGCCTTCAGACTTGCTGCTGCCTGTTTTTATCTACACCTTGGTCATATATTCATTTAATTCCTTGTACAGCAGGAATAGCATATTATGTTCATGGCACTGAAAGATTTAACAGTTTTTGAGACTGATTGCTACAGTCTCATTTATGACAGTGTAACTCAGTTGCAGGCTCAGCTGAAGCCTTTCAAACTGCAATGGATCAAGGCATAATTATTCTTACTATAGTATGTTTTACTAAAAGCAGGCAACGCCATTTTCTGTTACTATGATTTAACATTTATATAGCAGTAGCACCAAGAAGTAGAGCTCCGTTGTTTTAATGATTACACTGTCTTGTTTAGGTGTATTGGTAAGTCCCCTGCCTTGGTATGGTGATGAGAAACGACAACCTGGATAGATAATTATTCACAATGGAGATTAAAGGCCTTAAAATTTGGTCCGTGTCTGAAAGCTGACAGATCATCCCATGTCATCAAAACAAACTGATATGAAACTGTATTGATATGAAATGACTGAAACTGCTGCATACTCTCTCCTACTGCTATACCCAAAGTCCTTCACTGAACACTGTTACTACACCTGCTGTTTGCACTGGCTTTGTTAATAATACGCAGTGCGAGAAAACAATAGTGCAGGTATCTTTCAATGTTAGCATTTACTCATCTTCTCATAACTTCTGAAGCTCACACCTCACTGTGGTGAGTGGTCTGAGGAAAGACTGGCAAAATAGATTTTTTTTTTTAATTTTTGTTGTTGAAAGGGGTCTTTATGCTTCAATGGAGACAGCTTACAGGACTGGGCTATCAGAGCAGCAGCTCATGACTTGGCATTATGCATTTTGGCAAATGAGAGACTGACAAATTTTTTTGCAATGAAAGCATAAACTATACAGAATGTTGTGGAATGCAGACAATATAAGGAGACATCCTCCAGTCTCCAAGGACTTGCTTTTTTTTATTGTTTACAATATTTTTTCTAATTTCAGCGCTGATGCAGCGTTTCTTTTGGGGAAGTGGTTTTTTTTCCTCTGCCTCATAAAAGCAGTCAGCAATACCTTGAGAGTGACACCACTTGTGCTTGTCACGTGAAGTAAAGAAAATCCAGACTGCTGTGTTACAGAGGCTAGAAGCTTTCTTAGGGGCTAACCTCAAAGACTGAAAGATTCATCCTGCAAAAAGAACTGCATGATAGGTATTCAAAGAGGTAATGGCAAGGAAGATTCAGGTTAGACTTTAGGTCACTCCAGAAGTGAAGATGGATACATTTTATCAGGGAAGTTGTGGAATGCCCATCATGGTCATAAAAAAATAAAATTAAACATAATAAAACAAATCAAATCTCCCACAAAACACAATCATCATCAAGCCAAAAGCAAAGACAACATGCAGATTTGGCTCTTCACTGAGGATGCACTAGAGCACCTCTCACAGCCCCTTCCAATTCTGCTTTCAGTCAGATCTTGAACTGGTGCTGAATTCCGCGCATTTGGGTGGACCATACAGGGCTGTCCATTGGTACTGATTTGTGTTTACCTCCCTTTGGTAGGAATGAGGCTTTAACTACTTGACAGTCCTGATACTCAGCAATACCCTGTCTTTCAAATACACTTAGAGATAGATTACCAAAAATAATTACTAGCTGTTGCGAAGTTTCAAAGTTCAGCTGTTCTGGAATGATATGTTTAAAAAGAGTAAGTGTGTGGCACCAGTTTACTGTGCAGAGAAAGATGAATTCTTTCAACTTCTGTGTTTCAAAAACAAGCAGAGAACAGGAAAAATGGTTGTTCTTTACCTTGTCACAAGCAGTAATTAAATAAGCCTTCCACTAAGATAACAAATGGAAAACTCTGATGCCAAAGAAAAAACAAATCTAGAATGGAATGAATTAGTGGAAAGGGGGATAAAGATGAAAGTAGCCTTATAAGTAAGTATTATAATATAAAACACAGTAACATAACATTATTCTTTCTGTCATATTTTTATAAACTAGTAAAGCCTTATTACCTGTTTCTGTGGCCCATACTTCATGGCTTCTTCAGTATTCCCTGCTACAATAACCAGTCATCCGAAATACCTGTGAGACTGGCCTCTCCCAACACACCCACTGTGGGTTGTTCCCGAACTACTGATTTCTACTATTTTAATGGGACAAAGAATTCTCTGTTTTGACATGGAAATCCTTATTGCTCTAAAAATGAATTACAGTATTCATCTAATCATCAAGTGACATTATGAAAGCAGCTCTTTCACTGATGTGGTGACTACAGAGTTGCTTGACATTATTCTGGTAACACAATTTTACTGGATATATGTTTTGACATCCAGGAAACAGGGACACTGATGGAAAGTGATGGACCCAATGTCAAAAGAAGAAAAACTGGCTGCAGGAGGACACCCAGAAAATTAATAGATGGATTTTAAAAAAACCCATTCCCAAAGGGCAAAGTCAATAAACAGAAGACGGAAAAAAAGGGAAAGAAAAGGTAAAGACAAACCTATTTTTATATTTCTTTTTTATAAAAATAACAAAGAGATACTGAGGAGAACTTTAGAGCTCAGTAGATGCAGGCTGAGGAGCAGTTAGTTTTAACCCGAATAGCTGACATTCAATATTCCTATTTCTGTTTCTGCCACAGCCTTCAAGAATAACTGTGTTGATAATGTGGAGTCCCACATTATTAAGCATCCTTTATCTTGTTCACACTTTCAGTCTTTTTCTTAATTTCCACCATAAACGTGTTCCAGAATACTATGAACAAGATGCTATCCTCGGGAGGAGTAGCATTTGTAGGCATTTTTTGTTGTGGACATTTCATTGCAGAAGCCAATACCTTTTCTTACATCCCTCAAGAGCCTTTCCAAGCACTTCTGCTTTCACATTTATAAAGTGTATTTATACATAATCTCCCAAATTTTTAAGAATAATAAAAAAAAAAACCAACTGTTTTTTAAATCAGCCAGCAACGTACCCTTTCACTTATTTTGTCCATTCTGAACTGAGGATTTGTATGTATCACAGATCGGTCACTTTTCCCTGTCATTGAGTGATACTATGTCATAGGTAAAGGACTTATGACAGGGCTTAAGGCAGAACTGTGTTAAATAATGCAGTGCCAAGAATTCAGTATTAGCTCAGTCAACAAACTCCTCTTCTGCAAGAAAATGATAACATTTACATATTTTCCCACCTGCTGACATCATGTCTCTCTTTGCACTGACTCCAATACCTGACTATTTCTAAAGCCAGTCAGAAGGATTTCATTAGTCTGATCTTTTTGAGCAGTCTGTGAAGTCCCTGAGCAGCAGATTTTGGAAGCTGGGAGACTGGTGTAGCTAGTATCATTATATACTTAATATTCTCTTATGTCCTTCTGTAGGTGTCTACTGTTGGCCACTGTTGGCTGTAGGATACATATTGGCAAAATGGACCTTTGGCTTGCTCCAGAATGGCCATTCCTATTGTTCTATGCAAAAATAAATAAATAAAAAAATCCTACAAACAAACCCCAATCAAACAGTCATCCAAAATAGTAAATAACAAGAAACAATTTGGTTAGCAAGAAACGATCCTGAAATCAAAATACTGAAAATCAACAAAAAGGAAAAGTTTTTGTCAAAGTGACTTGGCTCCATTTTCCTTAGTTCTTGGCAAGAACATTTCCATTGATAGAGTTGCTAAGTGCATTCTATTTACAAATATAAACACTTGATTTTGATCAGCAAAAATGCATCAGCACACTTGAACAGTGTCAATGATGACATAATTACACTCACAATTTCCTCTCTGTAATGATTTTTAAATGTCAGCAGTCATTTTTTGTCTAATTGTAGCCTGCATGTCAGCACTTCCTCTTAAAACAGCATGTTCCTCTCTGCTGGAATTTCACACCTCTCCACTCATTCACTCACTTCACCAGTGAAGATAATGAAGATGATATAGGGCTCTAGGATATTTTCACTCCTGTGCTGTTTTACCATTTCACATCAAGCAGGCAGAACGAGGACTATTTTTTTAAAAAAGTACAGAGTTTGATCAGTTAGACTCTAAATAATTATTTGATTTTAATGAACAAATCAAAAAGTAGTCTTCATTTTTCTGCCCCCCTGCTGGTGCTTTGCTAATAACCTGTTTAAAAGCATGGGCTCGTGATAAAAATATCCTCACACTGTATTCTCCCTATACTGTAAACTTACTCACTAGAGGAGAAGGCTTAGCCTGTAATGCCAGGCAGTCTCTTGATCAGTTCACTGTTTAACTGGTGCGAAACCAGGTGACCCCTTCTCTGCAAAGGCAGCCTGTTTAGAGATGTTATCACTACTGTCTCATGCTATGACCTAGAAAGTGACTTTTGAAATGCTACTTTGCATGGTGCCAGGCCTCCAGAGCCCACAGCATAACAAATAGGTGCATCTGGAGTTCATCTCAGAGCTCTCTTCCTCTTTCCATAGATCACAGACCACATCATCAAGTGTATGGAAGTGTATCACTTGTGCAACGAACTGGAAGCTCTGAGTTGAGGTTAGCAGCGAACATTTTCCACTCATCTGAACATACATTGCAATTGGAAACAGGGGCCAAAGAGGCCTCCTTCAATCCAATTTGCTTTCAACTCATCTTCAGCTCTCTGATGATGCTTAACTCTAGGGTTTAGAAGATAAAGCTTATAATTTACTGGCCCATTTAGTATCAAAATAGGTGAAGAGCCATAAAGAATGCACACTGTGAAATCAAATCATGAAATAATGTTGAGATGTCTGATAAAAAAAAATACAATTGAGCAGCTCTGATTACAAATACACACACCCACACAGAGAAGGATCAACCCTACTTATAAGTCTGAATGGGTCCCCAAAAGATAGATGCATGAATGAATAAGTTGAACAAATAATATGTAGGTGGGGGGTGGGAGTATGTTTTGTAAAGCCCATGATAACATTTATTACGTGTCTCTGACATTACTAACACACATGTGACGCATACACACACACCCCGTATCTGCACACAGGCATACAGGCGATCGTGCATATGTTCATACAACACAAATGCCGACCTGATTGTCTTTTTGGTTTATGCTGCATTTTGTGTCCTACACTTCAAATTTTCCTTTTTGACTAAATTAATGCCTTAGAAATCTTCTGGAGCGTTGGAAAGGGCAAGAATTTTTTAACAATCGCATCCTATGCACTTGTGAGATGTATGAATGAGTAGAGGTAATCTGAAACGAGATGCTTCCAGTCACCCCACTGCAGAGGGATGTCCCCAGGGACCGTTTCATTAAGGAAACAAAGCAAACCAAAGAAACTAACAGCCCAGCAATCAAGAGGAAAAGAAACCAGTCTTTGAGCACTTCTAAGGGAATATGAATGCTGAAGCCAGAGGAAGACAAAGCAGGCGCCACTTCTATGCACCGCACTACAAAAAAGATCAACACCTCCTTGCCACATTGCTCAGCTAAAGCTAAATTGAGAAAAGAGAAGGCAAGGAAAGAGCCATTCCTGGAGTCTTCTGCAGTTCCAGGTGGCTTGTTGGAGGCGGTGAAAAGGATTTTCTTAAGGCTAATAAGGTAAAGAGGCTACTTTGAAAAGCAGATCCATCTGTTTCCATCGAAAATAAAAAGAACATTTACACGTCAGTTTGACTCTTTGGGTATATATGCAGAGGACAATGCAAACCCCACACAGAGTTACCTGAGCTAATTCTCAATTACCCTGGCTAGGAGGTTTTGAGTTTATTGCTGAATCTTCATATTTTGGTTTGAAGTTCAAGCTTTTTAATAAACTAAAAAAGGCAAAATGTCTTTCCTTCCCCCCCCCCAGCCCCCAACATTTGAACACGAGGAAATTTGCAAAAGGAAAGGGGAAACTGAGTTTTCCATTTCAATGGACCAAAATTATTGGATTATTGACATTACACATAGGAATTAAGTTATTACAGTCAAGCATTCCTATAGCTTCAGAAAAATAAACAAATGATGCTGAGAGAATGACACATTGTTCAGTTAGTGTCCAACGGTGGTAGGTTGAGCCTGTAGGAGTACAGAAACAGTCCCTATACCAACTGAAATAGGTTTATAGCTTTTTAAAATAAGATTGTTATGGACTGTGCTGTTTGGCAGATTATTCATGACTCAGTCACTGCATACAGAGCATTGACTTCTGCTGCATTTGAAGGTGCTTGACATCTCTTAAAATCATGCCAAAAGTATTTCAAGTTGTCCTCTCAGAAAATGATGCACATTAAATTACAGACCACATTAGAAAACTTCAGTTCATATGAACTTGAATTGAACCTCAACCTTACAAAACAGGGCATATTAAAACATAAAGACAGCTGAATGGTAACCATGACAACAGTACTTCAAAAAAAAATAAGTATAGCCAACATTTTTATACATATCATGAGGGATAAAACATTATTTTGCACACTTATTAATATCAGTTCATGCTGTGTGCATTACTTTTCACCAGCAAAACTCTAAGTTATGCAGGTATATCCAGACTGCCTATTAATTTACCTTTGATGGGGTTTTTTTGCTACTCTGACAACGTCCATACAAAATGAAGATGGTAAAAAATGTTCCAAGTTTTAGGTTTGGGTACAATATGGTCTCAAAATATTGTCTCAGTTTTAGAAGTCTTTCTTTTGGTAAAATTTGGTGCTGTAACTATGGGTTGTGTTCCACTGAGCCATAATATTAGTTATAACATTTTCATTTTTTTTTAATTGTGACAAAAAGAGTGACATTTTTTCATTGGTTTATTTTAGGAAGAAGACTACCAATTTTTTGAATAGCTTGTTATATTAAATCAGACTTTATTCTATCTAGATGTCTGGGGGTTTTTTTCAGTCTTTAGACTAAAGGACCATTCTTTAGTTTGGACCCTTGTCGACACTGAAGTAAAAAGTGCTTTATGTCTCATCTTTATAACCCATTTCACCCCAACCAGGGCGCATTTTTAATCCCCTTTTCTCTAACTAAGTTGGGAAATACAGCCCTTTCCATCACTTTGGACAGAAATATCTTTAGTTTATTTTGAAATACCCTGCCAAGGGGCGTTTTCCTAAATTAGGATTTTCTAATCTTTAATTAGTATTACAAATACTTTTGCTGCCTGCACATTCCTCCAGTGAAAGGTTGTATAAAGCGAGTCAGTGAATTCTGCATGTCCTGTGGGACTATGTGAGGAGCTACACACTCCCCTTTCACACAGTGAACAAAAGCCAAATTCTTGCCTTTTTTATTTTTTTTTTTTTTTTTACTTCTGAAATGCTAAAGCTATAGGTGCTATACTGAGGGCTGAATACTGATGATCAGGCCTTCTTGGGTGGTATCAGGGTAAGGCCTGATGTAGCTCTATAATTCATCTGCCATCTTTTCTTTTGCTATTACATTGCTTTTCTGGCCTCGTGTATTCACTTAATAGCGCAGACACAGTGTTTACTATTTCTTTGGAGACCAATTGAATTGCAAATACAGTGTTCTTTCCCTTAGCAAGACCAGACTATAAACAGTTCAGGTACTATCAATCAGATGCACTACACGTATATATATATAAAATTCCTATGTATTTTTATGTTTATATATATTTTTATATATATTAAAAATGTAGTCCATTGACAATGCACCTTCACCCATTGACTAGTCTGATATATGTCTTCGGGATCAGCCACTTCTATTATATAGCATATTTAAGTGACAGCTAAGGCAGCCTTAGAGTGCAAAAATCTCCACTTTTGTGCTAGCAATGCATATCATTCTTAGCTCATCTGTTACAAGCTATGTTAAAGTTTCCCTGACTAGATCTGCAATCATACCTTTTAATCCACTCTACGCTTTGGGAACTAGACCTGGCTTGCATCTGGCCTGTCCTCAATAGCTGTGCGTGCAGCCTCAGAATAATGATTTAAGTGAGGCTTACCCATTCTGCAGAGAGAAACCTGAAATGTGACCTGGTGTTTAATTTGTCTTGACTTCCCTTGTCTGGAGAACCTGGTTGGCTTCTCCCAGGCTAAAGCCAGAGTGTAAGCTAACATGTAAGCAGTATGGATAAAAAGAGTGCCAGGATTTGACTGTAAACTGCTGCCCAAATTAGCAAAATTGTATAGATGCCATTATAACAAATTGCCTAAGGTTGTAAAGAGACCTCCAAAACTTGAATTTATGCAGTTTTCCTGTCTTAAACACAGGACTGTATTTCTTGCCTTTTCAAAATAAAGAGATTGGGTTGAATTAATTCTCAGATAAAAGACTGACATATAGGCAGTTGTTAGGTGTATGAGTGACAGCTGAAGTGATGGCGGCATCTGCCTTTTATTGATTTTTTTCAGTCTAAATTATCCTTTCCTTAGTGTGTGGAACCTTGTTCTACTTCGGGGACAGCAGGAATGTACAACCCAGTAAATCCTATCTCCATCTGGATGCCCTCCTCCTTTCTTTATCTGGCACTTATTGTATGAATGCTACTATAAAGTTACCACAAAATGGCACTAAGGGCACAAACGCACCTCATTAATTGTTCTAGCAATGAGAAAATCAAGAGCAGTGACATCCTGGAGGCTTTAATGGACAGAAGAATCATGGTACGAGCAATAAAATCCTGTCAAGCTGTCCACTTGGTGTGACCCTCGCTCTGGCTTTTCATTCAGCCTGGGCACTGGCCTTCGGCTCTCTCTGGGCACGTACTACTGCAGTGGCAACGATCTGTGCCTGCTGCTGGCACCAGGTATCTTGCAATCAGCTTTTGTAACCAAAGCCCATTCAAGCCGCTGAGCAGAAGTCCAGCCTGCAATCGGCCATAGTATTGCTGTATCTTTAGGTGTCACCAAAACTAATTGAAATGGCAAGCAAGGCCCTTTCATAGCTATCTAGTGCCATCATACCTCTTCCATCTTAAATGCAGTTGGCCCAAGAAAACTTGACATTAAAAGCAATGTTAGCTGGGATCTGTGTTGCTGTGATGCTATAAAATCTTTACCGAAATGGGATATGTAGAAACAGCAGTACATGCTAAGGCACCCTCTCTCCTCCCAAGCAAGGCAATGCCACCACTATGCGCAGGAAAAAACCTAAGAGTTACCAGCCCAATTGTGGAAAGTATCGCCATGTGTGGCTCTGTGCCTGTGCTGGTCTGGGCACAGCGCCACACTGATGTGTCTTGGATCCACGCTAGCTGGGTTAGTGCAAAATCCAAGCGCTCAGCAGTAAGATTTAAATTCTGGTTTGTAGAGAAACAGAAGAGAAGCTCCCTGTCTTACAGTCCTCTGTGAAAAGTTACTGCTTCCCCAAATGCTTAGAGTCTTTAGGAGACAAGCAACAAACTGACTTATTTCTCCAGTAAATTGGAAGAACATATCCTTTACTGCTGCAGAGGTTCCTAAATGAAGCACAACTGGATGGCTGCCAGTAAAGCCTTAGTATAGTAGTTGGCTAGGGAACCAGGATGCCCTGGCAACCACGCGTTAGCTAGGATGCTGCATAATCTTTAACAAACTGTTATGAGCTAAGGCTGATGGTGGAGGTGTGTGTGTGGGGGGGTCTGATTCCCCGTGATTTACATAGAAGCTGCTGCAGAGGAGAAGGTGAGCACTCCCCATCGATGGAGAGCAACCGAGCCATAGATGTTTAAGGCTAAAGAGCCTTTAATAATTTGGCAGGTGTACTTACTCTTTTCTTATATCTGCTTGAAGCTACAAAATGCAACAAGGTGCCTCGCCATCATGGGATGGAAGATCTAAGAGAAGGTCACGCAGGCTCCTTTTGAAAATAACAAAAATTAAAGCTTACAGAGAGAAAGGGGGCAAAAAGCTGCGTTATGAACTGTAATTGCTCTAGACTGCACTGCCATTGTTTGAGCCCTGATTTAGTTTTGTAGCTTCAGTCCCTTGAAAGTAAGTGTGCATTGGTGCACTGGTAGTTAAGGAATAGTTACAGGTTTATCACAGGTACTGATGGTTTCTCTGGGTCTCCTAAAAAGCTAGATCAGGTCACTTCTTGCATGCTGAGGAAGCAAGGTAAGTTCTCTTCAGACCGTCACTACACATCATTTGATGATCCCAACCTAAGGTAAAGACTTTAATGCGTTCATAAACCTAAACTTCTGAGGAAAACAACTGGGGGCAGACCATTGTCTTAAATAAACCTGCAGAATACTACTGGTGTTGCAGCTATTAACTGGGACCTTGTGAGCATGTTCATTAATTCTGCCTACTAATGACAGCCCAAAATCTACACCAGCTCTTTGTGAGCTGCACATGCATTCAGATGCAGGTTCCTCTTCTAAACTTTTGTGCGATAGGAACGGCCACTGCTAAAGAGCAGATGTGCTTAATGTCACAAGAAGTTCATTGGGCAGTGGAATAAACTCGGGGGAAGTTCTGATGTATTTCACAAAGACAGTGTAAATCTTATTATTTCATATTATTATTTAATATTTATGAAGTATTTTAAATTCCCAGAGGAATCATTATAAAGTTGCTATAGACATTATTATTGCTATAACTGACAGGAACAGTACTGTGTTCTATAATCTACACAAATGCTAATATTGTTTTGTTTCTTAAGAGTACTTACATGCTTTATAGAATTTCTGTATTTTTCTCTGTGCCCACTGATCTACAGGAACTTTATAATGATGTGAAACATTGATGTTTTTGGGATTGTTTTTTATTGTCTTTTTTTCATGTAGACTTTCATGGAGGCTTTGCTAATGGTATATGTGCGTGTTTGAATTAATCCCCTTAATACTAGAGGAGAAGATCAGTTTGATGTGGAATTCAGCTGTTGTTTTTGTAAGGAGAAAAGGCCTGCTGGATTTAAGAGTGTTTGAGTACATCTGGTTGACTGAACTGTTTCCTCAAGGAAGTATTCATTCAGTCAACGTCCTGAAGGGTTAAGAAAACAGAAACCCATAGTTTTACCGAGTTGTTGTTATGTACGTTGCCAAGGGAACTGTAGCTGGAATGTTTAAATGTGTTGTTTCTCCCCAAACCCACAGGAGTGGAGCTTGCGTGTCTTGGTGTGCCCTAATCCTTGCAATTAGCTTCTATGTGGTGGGGGGCCTCTGGGGCTGAATCAGACAAAATACTTGTTAGTGACACTAGGTAACATTCCCACCATGCTGGATGGAGCGAGTTTAGTGTCATGCTCATTAATTATGTGAATCACAACCAAAAGCAGAAAAGAGAGTATATTAAAAGCCTCCCTTATTGCTTCTCAATACAGTTCAAGATAATTCTATCTTAATATAATTTGAGCCAATGCTTATTCCAATGGACATGGAAAACACTGATGACCTCCTTCTTTGCAGCTGCCCTTCAAGTGCTTGAAAGCCCTGCCTTTTTTTCCCTCTGGAGGCTGAACAATGCTTTCCCAAGACATGGTTTCTAAACACCAGATGAGTCTTGTTGCCTTCTATGGGTCTTGAGCTATGGCTCCTGAGACGGATAAGTTTCCATCTTGTCAGTGCTGGGGCAGATTGCACACATTTTATCCATGAAAGTTCTCTGTATACATCCTACTGTGAAGTTTCCTTTTTTGTTCCTGCCTCAGTATGAAACCATTGACCACCAGGCTTGCTTTCTGCATCCAGACAAAACAGTAAGCTTACTCTTCAGCATGTCCTGGCGTCCTCATCCTCCAGTTGTCCAAACTGGGAGTCATCTGAACTGCAAAACAAAGAGGGAGACTGATTCACACTCGGGTCTTTTACAGGCAATGATCTCAAAACTTCTTTCAAGCTTACCCAGAGCCATATGATCAGTGATAGTAAAAACCTGGGGAGAGAATTTAATGCTTCCATCAGTGGTCAGAGGCCAAGTGTCCTATTTCCACTACAGTCAGAACAAGCGGACAGTGCTGAAGCTAGCTTGGGCATGCTGACAGCTCACATTTCCCAATTGTGATGAATCTGATGATTTAAAATAAAAGAACAAAGAAACAAAGGCCAGATATTGATCAATTATTTCTGTGGCTCTTTTACTCCATGTCTGCTGATACTGTGACATAAAGAATGTCAACTCACAAAGCATTAATTTTTTGGTTTATTCTATTACCTATTTTTGTGCTTCATGAAACCCCTGCACAGGTTAGTTTGACCAGGCATTTCTGTACACTTCTGACAGTGTAATATCGGGCTGGATTGAGATGCATTGGCAGGAGCTGAACACGGCTTGCCTGCAATCTCCTTGGCTCAGGTTTGTACTTCATCACCCAGATTTATCTAAGTTTTTATTTAAAATAGTCTCTTAGAAGTCTCTTTAGATATCTAAAGTATTCTAAAATGAATGCAAACCAGAAGCTCTGATATGAGCTGAGTCCACTATGTAAAAGACAAAGAACCTATAAAAAGCAGAGGGAAAGTGTAACCAAAGCCCTGCACGCCTCAGAAGAGTTAATCCTGCCATGGGTGCTAAAATCCAGAGCCTTAACTATACCCAGGGCTCTCCTTACGTCTTTCTGTTTCTTGCCATTCGCAGCCACAAGGTAAGGATGAGCAAAACAATCTGCCTTTTTCCTTTTATTAGATGCAGGAAACTCTCTTGTTTTGGCAGTGCTTCTATTTGTCATTCAGAAAGTTTGGTTTTTGCTCGAGTTTTTTGGGAGCTTTTTATTTCCTGTCAGAGTGTGGAGGAGAAAGCTGTTCTGGTCTGTAAGTTATGCGCCCCTTACAGTGCCCCTTAGTTACACAGCACAAGGAAAGGAGAAACAGAATCCATGGCATCGTGCAGAAATGCTGCACTATATAGTTTGCCCTGGTTAAACATTCCCAGAAAGGGAATAACACAACGCTGTGGAGCTTTTGAATGTTGTTTGGCCGTTGTGCTGCAGAGGATGCAGGCATTTAGGGTTAAACTGAAACAGTGCTGGATTCTGGACAAATTTGGTTTCAGTTCCGAGCTGCATAGGTGAGAATTATTTCCTGTTTGTATTACTACAACAGTATCTCCTCCATACCTGAAATAAGTGACATATGGAGGCTCAAAAAACAAAACTTAATAGCTGTGGTAGAAATTCAGTTTGATCTAGCCACGTACCTCAATCTTCACCCACCTTTTTTGATCTTTGTCCAAACAACTTACAATGTGCCTGAAAAATAATGCTGAAAGTCTTGTATGTACAGATTTTTTTTGTAGTATGTAACTGTCAATTTTTGCCTTGTGTTCTAGATATTCAGGGAGATGTCACACTGGAAAGGAAAAAATGGTAATTTAACTACATTTTTCAAACCCTGCAAGAGGCATGGGTTGCTTTTTTGGATCGTTTGGGACGGTCTCACTTTGTCCTCAGCATACACCTTTAATTCACTTTATATTGCTCTAAAATGTTTTGGTGAGGGAAGCTGAGCACTGTATCTAGTCAGCTCCTTAGAGCTGCTGGGGTTTTCTGAATTATAACCTCAGTGCGTTCACGGCTAGTGGTCCCTAGTCTAATGACAGTACGGATCAAACCACTGGATCTAAATAGCAGTTTACATGAAATTTGAATGTGCATCTGTAGTTTGTGACTTGTGCCAGCTGCTTTTTCTTTGCTGCTAATATTTCAGCCTTGCTCATTCCTATGCGTATGCTTTAAACACGCACCTTCAAGATCAAACACTTTTTCTCCTTATAGTTATGCTTCTCCTTAAAACATCGTGCAGTCTTTAAAGTTGCAGGGACCTTTCAAAACTAACATGCCTATCACACGCAGAGTCCATGCAAAATGCTGGATGACAGAGCAGGTTTTGGTTGTACATAAAATCATCTGCAGCTGGGAGACAACAGGATTTTAACAGCGTAAACAAGAAAAAAAAAGCCCTATCCATTAAAAGTGCACATTGGAATTCCATGGTAGCAGACAACATGTTCCCACAGCAAATGTACTATTAGTTAACAGAAAAGCCCTTTCCTGATTTGTAAGTAATAATATTGTAAACTATGAATTATGGTTTATCTGTGGTTCCACCAATTAATAACTTTCTGTTGTGTTCAGTTAATTAGTTATTGGAAATACACTGAGGCAAGCATTCATACAACGAACGAAACCTTTCAGCCTGCTCAGATACCGGGGATGCTGGCATACAACTCCCTTTTCTGCCAGGCTGTAGCTCTGTCGAACAACAACAACCACAGAAGAACCCATGGCCTTTGGTTAGCCCCTGCCTTTTTACACTAGGATTTGTTAGGTTATAAAATGGTAACTCAGGCACTCCAAGTCAACGCTACAGGAGGCCTCTATAGGGGGAAACTCAGACCCTAAACATGCTCCCCAGAGCCCCCCAGTCAGCTTCAAAGAATGCAGTTTTAACCATCCCTAAGATGAAACCCCCACCAACTTTTACAGAGGCCACCCTCTGCTCACAACACCTAGTCCCTTCCCTGCAGGCACTCAGAATCCTTTGAAATGGAAAATTTATGCTGTACTGAAATAGTTCACACTATAATGAACAACCAGTGCCATCATTCTGCTGGTATTCAGAGCACAATTAAACCTGAACCTCACGCGAGCGCTCCATTGGGAAGGTGGTGGTGTGGGGTGACGGGCAGCTCACCTCCATATATTCTTTCCTAATGCAGCAGGTTTTACTGCTTATCCCCCACCCGTACTGGAAACCCCCTTCTCCCGCCCCACATCTACATGGGGCACGGGGGCTTGGGGGCCATTATGTAACTTAGAGGTCAATTTGTTGTTTGGGCAGAAGCCTGCAAGAATGTGGTATGTTGGCTGAAGCTGTTTGTTTGCTTAAGTTCTCAGAGTTCAATGAGGTCATTTTCTCATCTTCCCTGTGTTTTCTGTATTTTCCACAGACCTGCCAGCCTCAAACAACACCCTCTTTCTTCGCATTAGAAATGGAAACACGTCCTCTGCAGGAATTTTCCACTTAATAGCTCCTGCTTTCCTACCGGGGGCCTCAGTGCACCACCACTGCAATGCTGTATTTCTTTCCACTGCAGTTTGACATTTTGCAGCCAGAACAACGAGCGGCATTCACTCCATCCTGATTTTTGAAAAACATATCTCTATAGGTGCACAGAATGCACTCAGTGCACCCATCACCAGGGGGAAATGGCAAAGGTATTTAAACATCATTACATGTCATTAAAGATATGACATTGTCTAGTAAAAATGATCTTTTATACGGTCGCTTTTCCTTACTCCCCCATTCCTCCCCCCTTCCAACCCTTTATACACACACACGCAGACACCAAAGCCTCTGCCCTGCTCTCCCATTACCAGCCAGTCTCGTGTTCTGCACTTCATTGTAATTGTTTGGCTTTGTGAATTATTTCCTTTGCATAATATTTGCAAACTGTATATCAGGTCCTGACACTGTGAGGAGCAGAAATGCAGATTTCAGATCATCTCAGCAGTAAACAAGGAGCCTGTTTTAAAATGCAAGGAGTGACCTGTCTGAAAGCAGCAATATTTGCAAACTGTTTACTGCTGAGATGCAATGATGTCGTCTGAAATGCAGCAGCCTGAAGACTGGGGCAAAATGGGATCTCAGACACTCGGTCAAGCACAACCTGTAATTTTTTTTATTAGTCATTTGGGTTGTGCTTTTTTAAAAGTTAGAGCTGTATTATAAATTACTAAAAGCTAATTTCCAAAAATCCCTTTGCTGTGCCTCTGAAGTATTTTTTAATTCCTTTACAGAAAGGTAAACGTATGGAAGTAAACATTGTTTATTGCTAGGAGGAAGGTTTCCCCTGTCTGCGCAGTGGTAGAGTCTCAGACAGCAAGGTCCCAGTAGGTCAGACTGGCACATTGAATTGCGTATCAAATGAAACTGGTATTCTGGAAAAAGGGTGGAAAGAGGAAGAGGGGTGTTAGTAAGGAGGTTGCTCAGGCCAGGAGGGTGGGCCACTGAAAAACAACAAGGAAAAAAATAGGACTGATGATTTGCAGGACACCTAGGGTATTTCTTTCAGGGGGTATTACTTCCACTTTTAACCAGGAACAAGAGCTGGTAGAAAAAAAAGCGGCAGGAGCTGACAGCTTTGTGCTGATCAAAGGGACATAGCATTGAATGCCTGCTTTTGCTAGCTATTTAGTAGAAAGAGAGAGGGGCTCCTTTGCCATTCTACTTGGGAGAGAAGGGATTAAAGATCAAAAAAAAGAAGGGGACTGGCCTGACTTCTTTGTTCAGATAATATTTCTCTTTTTTGTGTGTGTGTGTGTGTGTGCGCCATGCTGTCCACTGTAAGACAAAAACACCCTTTCTTTTTATAGCATTGCTGCCTTTCTTTTTTCTCAATGAGCAAAATTTCTAATGATGAACAAGTCCAGCAGCATCTTCCCCCCCCCCCCCTTTTTTTTTTTTAATGTAAAGAAGGAACTTAGGGAACTGGGAAACTTAGTTAACTGTCTTTTAGCCTGATTAACCTAGGAAATAAAGTTTAAAGGCACTGCTGGGATTCTATTAGGATCATCAGTTCATATAGATAACAGTGAAAGGTGTTAAAATGCACTTCACTGGTGCAAGTGATCTCATGTTGTAAAAATGATTATCCCCAGCAGAACAGGGAAGGATTAAGGGGCCGCGTCTACATCTGGGAAACTCCATGGTTTATTAGCATTAATACATGTATTGATCGCACACACAAAAAAGGCCCATCAGGATGGTGGCAAATGGCACAGTGCATTAAACCTACCCTCTTAAGTCAGTGAAATGTGATCGTCTTTATTCCTAATGAAATTGGGAAAAGCCTGCTTGTATGATTGTGGATCATTGTGGATTACTTGTCATGTAAAAAGAAAGACTTACCAAAATAAGATGCTTCCATTGCAGAGACATTCAAGAAGTGTGGGGGAATTTGGGTATTCTAGCCCTAACTCAGTTGAACTACACTGCATATGAGGTTGATTGCAGTGGCCTAACTGCTCATTTATAATGTCATTTCTGTTAAGTGGATCACAAAGAGAAAGTCTAACCACATCCCATGCTTTTGCTTCCTGCTCCACTCCTTAGTTAAGATTGCTGCTTCCTAGTGGGAGTGAGAGTAAGGCTAAATGGCTGTGCAAGCAAGGTTGAGGTAGACATTGATAAAAATAAATGCTGTTGACCAGCCATGTGAGTAAGTCAGCAGATGAATACTGTTGGGTTTGACATAAGCAGCATTTTCCACACTTTCATTCCATTTCCATTTGCAGCCCCCAAATTTTGTTTCAGCTTGAGAGCAACCACAAGTATCAAAATGAAGCATTGCCAAAAATGTGATGATTTTAAGGAATGATTTTTTATAAGGTCTTTTACCAGCAGTAGGCTAGCAAAACAAATATACGGTGACAATCTTTAGGGTCCTTTTTGATCTTCAGCCTTCAGCACCACTGAAGCAAATCTAAGTCCTTTAACAGAGATTAGGAATGCAATTTGTGAAAAAAGTCCTCATATCTGTGTTGTAGTCTTCGTTCAGCTATGCTAGCGTTGTTCACAATCACCATACTAGAGTAGCATATAGGAAAATCTTGGTAAAAACTACTTTAGCACCATGATAGGTGTGATAGTGAGACAAATTATTGACTTTATTGCTAAAAATATTATAGTTATACACATTCAAATCCTGTCAAGCAGTTGCCTCTCATTCCTGTATGAAACACTTCTCTTTCAGTGGATATTTGGAATATTGTATATGTCTATCACCACAGCAGTGACATTTGTTATTTTGCTCATCAAAATGTCACCTGCCTATCAAGATATCTAGGATAAGTAGGACTGGGAAACTTCGCTGAATCACGCACAGGCTTTTTTCTGCCAGCAGATGTATTACAAGAGGCACTTACACTGATGTGGAATAACAACAGAAGTCAGCTTTCTTGACTGCAAAGTTAAAGGAATTAACATTTGCCTTAAAAGCATATTTTAGTAATTGCTTCACAACATTAAAGGGGAAGGACAGACTATTAAACCAGGCAGTCCTACTTGACAATGCGGGATTGTTCTTATTGTAACTAGTGTTTGCAAAGGACTTTGAATATGAAGAAGAAGACTTTCTAAATGTTGTAAAGTACCATCGTATTTTGAGCATGTTTAGCTAGGACAATTAGCTGCCCTAAAAGCCTGAAGAAAATCTTAGCTGAGGGCCTAGTAAATAGCCAGGTGATAAAAGAGACAGGAAATAGGGATGCTAGGTAACTGGCAAGCAAATACTAAACAGGGAGGCAAAGAAGAAATGAAAAGCCAAGCCTATAAAAATACAGAGAGGATTTTAGAAGTGACACCATTATGACAAATGATCAACACTGTTTCAGATATACTGTATTTCTCCACCCGTCCCTGAGTAGATCTTAAGTACCCTTCACCGCCTTGGAGTCAGATTTCATGCCAAAATGTCTGTGTTACTAGTTTTGCAAGTGCTACCACTAATTGAAACCACATAATGTTGCAGATCTGAAATAAGGCAGGCAGGGCATCCCTGCTGAAAAGCTACCCAGCAGGACAAACCCTTTGTTCTCTTTTAAAATGAGCTAATTCAAGGGAAATATTGTCTAAATCATTACTTTAAATATATGCAGAATTTCCTCCACTCCCCTCCCCCCCCCCTAATTTTCCTGGTTAGCTATCAAAGGACTTCGCTATTCTTGTAAACTGGAAAAATGGTTTTAATATGCATACTTGTCATTTCTAGGTGTACAAATTTTGCTTTTGCAGGGATCTTACACGGCACATATTGTGATCACCTGTGGGTAGGGTGGTTAATTAGCAGAGTCCAGGTCCTATTTAATTTCATTTATACCAGAGTAATTTAAATTAGGAAAATGATCACAGCCACACTCAGTAATTTAACTCCCTCTTTTCAAAGCTGTTTTAGTAATTATATTTTAGTTGAATGTTTTCAGGAAGCTTTTACACTGCTTTTTTTCCTGAACTGCGCAAGCTCTCTTCCTTCCCAGCTCCCCTCAACTCTGTCTGTTTGTCCTTCTGGGTAGCGTTAGCTGCATTCCTTTAAGAAATTAGAAAGGATGCAGCTGTCATTATTTTGTCAGTCATAAAATCTAAGACATGGAAAAAGTCTTAGGAAGGCAGGGGTGTCATATAATTTCTACTGAGACAACAGGTTGTTCCCCAGTACTTTCAGCAGTGCTTTCACTTGACATAAAAGAACAGGGTAAAAGATGGACTTCTGTTGTCAAGACTTGGATTTCCAAGTGGATCACTGTGATGTGTGTACGTAAACATCACTCAATACCTGGTTTGGAAACCCTCAAAACATACCCTCAGCACTTTTTTGGGAAATAACTCTTTATATAATTTCATTCTGAGCCTCATCATCATTAAAAATGTTAGTGCTTATAGCAATCATTTAGCTACATAGATTAACACCAGTGGAATAGATAATATGGCTGTGGCCCAGACCAAAAGTGACCAAATCAAAGCATGTTCCTTGTCACAGTGAATGGAAAAACTGACAATGGCATATAACTGGTAGCATGCAAATAACTTGTTCACTTGCAGCTTGACCGTGAAGGCCTTGCTCAGTGTGTGCCCCGTTTAAGTTGGTCCTTTTGGACAGTGACTTTGAGATTTTGGAAGATTTTGAAGGATGTAAGGACTTACTGAATCCTATTATTGTTTTCTCTCTGAATAGTTATGAGAAAAATAAGTTAATTGTAATGTCAAGATTCCAGAAAAAATTGTGCAGTTTTGCTGTTGGAATTCTGATTGCGAAGTAGTAGACAAATAGGTAAGCACTTGCTTTTCGGTACTCTTAAAAGAGCTGACCTTTACTAATGCTATTGGTATTCCCACTTAATCATGTTCTCATCATACTGCCTTACAATTTAAAATGAAATAACCTCATAAATTCCTACCAGTTTCTGTATGTCTGCTACACGTTATACACCAAAGATCAAACTTTTAACATTTATTCATGATGGAAAATATTTTTTGTATGTGTGTTTTCTTGCCTAAAAATTCTTATTTAAGTACATCAAATAATTTGGTACTTACAAAAAATTCCTTCTTGACCATTGCTTATCTTGTTTGTGTGTATGGAAGCAAAAATCTGAACAGTTACATCATTTTTAATTTAAACAGCTGGTGGCAGTCTAATTATTTATTTTCTTGAGCCCATGGCCTTTGGACACACAGATTTCCAGTCACTGGTTAGTCTCCGAGTAGTGCAAAACCTTTTGTGAAATAGGGGACTTCAGAGCGGGAGGGAGGGGTTTCCTTTACAATAAGAAAAGTGTCTGTGGATTTTGTTTGAAGATACAATGTATGATTAATGATTCTCTATTCACTGGAAAACAGTAACTCATCATTAAGTGAAATGAAAGTACACCAGGGTAAAATACAGCCTAACTGGAAAAAAAGAACTGAGCCTAGGAAGTCCAAGCATCAACCTTTTTTTTTCTGGGCAGTGAAAAGCAAAGTGTAGATGCATTAGACTTAAATTTCCAGTGAAGGGGTCAGATATTTTGTTGCTTTCTATCTGCTATATAGAAGATGGGTCCTGAGCTCTGCCAAGGGTTGCATGTTGCTTGTCTGGGCTAATGAGTGAGTTATCAAAATACAAGATTCATGACAGCAGTCAAGTAATTAATGAGCAGAATTATGAGGGCTGAGGAAGCCTTCGCAAGTCCCAAAATTAGAGAGAAATCTCTGCTTGAATCATCTTCTGTTGTGAATTGGTATGGCATCTGCTGCTACAAGTCTAAAAGCGGAATGAATAGACAAAGAGTTTCAGATGTGCAAGCTATGCTCAATCACCAAATAATAACAAATAGGAACTCCGCAACAACCCTCTGTGAGATCACGCTCAAATTAGCTACACATTCAAGTTTTAGAGCAACAATTTCCTCACTTCTATTTATGGGAATACTGTAGTATATATACCAGCCGCAGAACCTCCTTTGTCACATGACACAGATGATTTTCTAATTGACTCACCCTCTATATTGCTTCATGCATGGTCCCTTAGGAGCTTTTTTTCACTGCAGAGCTCAATGAAGCTCACTGTAAAGCTCTTCTCAATAGCACCTCCTGGCCAACTTTTGGGTTTGAAGAACAAAAATTTAGCAGAACCTTTCGTGGTGCCTAAGAAAAATGTTTTGTCTGTGAGACTTTGTGCATTAATCCTTGCTATATGTATCTGCTTACTGTGTTTGTTTTCATGACAAACAGTGTCAGAAGAGCTGGAGAAAAGTTTGATTTTTATGTAGTGTTTTTCATACTGAAATTATCCCAGTAGACAGAGGCAAGTTATGAGTGTTGTCAGAGGCTGTTAAATGTGCTTATTGGGTAAGCAGAATAGAGCAGTCAATTTGTGGTTAATGAGAATTCACATAAAGCATCAGACAATGAGAACTTGTTTGAGTGGGAGAGTAGGAAAAACTTGGCCATAGACTCAGACTATATCAGTACATCCCTAACTTTTTTTCCTTTCCCTCTTTCCTCCCTCACCAAAACTCCCTCTTGGTCCTTAGAACTGAGAGAGTAGCAACCCAAATTTTGCTTTTCGTCTGCTCCTTAATGTGCCTTTTTCTCATTCAGCCAGGCATAAAACATTGCACTTTGCTGCATAAAGGATGAAGTGGTTTTGGAGTAGATTTCACAAGTATTAAGACACCTAAACAATGCAGTTAGGATCACAGCAGGATTTTTCAAAGGTGAAAGCAGAAGGTACTCAATGGAAATTATGAGCTCTTCTGCTTTTTTAGCTGCCCACAAGACTTAAAAGAAACAAAACGAAAAAAAATCCTGCTGTATTTCCTCTGGAGGGTCGCTGGCCCAAGAGCCATTTCCAGAGGAGCAGGGCTGAATCATTCAGGCTAAGAGGAAACTAGAACAGTAATTGGAAGCAGTGGAGCCTCTTTTACTATTTCAGAAGAGGTACCGGGCCCATTGGAGTTTATATGGTTTACTGCAGAGCAAGATATATCTCCTGGCACTTGTGGTAGAACCCATCCAGCACATCTCAACAAGATTGTGTCTGAGGCCCCCAGATAACATTGTGCTAGTGACCCACATTTGTGTTCTGGGTATTAATAAAAATAAAGCAAGGCTCCAAAAAACTCAGACCAGCAGCAATTAGTCTATTAATTCAAATAATGCTCTTTGAGTTGGTGCCTGAACTATCTCTGCCAAATAGTTTGAAATTAATTAACACCATGTTATGGGTCTGTCCTGACGAAGCTGTTCTATTTTGGATGGAGCTCTACTGTAGCCATTGAGAAAAAGAGCATTTGGAAATTTACCCAATGTGTGGAACAACTGGGTGCCTGACTCCTTATCAGTATCAATACTGATACATAGTCAGCCAGATACCTTGCCGCTCAGAATCACCCATAGCCTGGGGGTTAAAAGTTTCTCAGAAAATGAAAGGCTCAAAGAGGGTTCTCTTACAACATGGTAGAGTGCTGTGGACATTCCTAGACTTTTCATTGCTGAGAAAGAAGAGAACTTTTTCTAATTTCTTGCATGTATAAATCATGCCTCTCTGCATTTCCACTACTTGGCTTTAAACAAACACAAACATAATACAAATTGATGCCTGAAAGGGAAAGAATATGCTTTTGAGAAGACTGAGTGAAAACAAATGTCAGTTTTGGGTCAACTGAAACATTTCTGTCCACCCAAAACCAACTGTTCACATAAGTCTAAATAAAAGGTGCTACAACCAAAGCCATAAAAGCTGTTGCCAGAAGCAGAGCTGAATCTGAGTTACTCAGTGCTCTGAGGTTGCCTGGCTAGCTGGTGTTCAGTCGCTAGAGAAGAAATAGGTATATTTTCAATTGACAGATATGAAAAATATAGTATCCTTTTGCCCTTTTTCTCTTCCTACCCCACCTCCACTGCAGGTGGCCTCTCCATTATATACCGTCACACCCTCCCTCCCTGCTTTGAGCCACAATTAGCACATATTTTCATAATAAAAATAAGCCTCTCCCTCTGTCTTCACAGCTGTGCTTCCCACCCAAATTCCCATTATGAATCAAGACAAGTACATGTGTTTAAAATAACAAAAAATGTCTTTCTTCCCTCCCCAGCCTTGCTGCCTTTTTCCACCCATCACCTCAGCTTCACTGAAATATTGGCTGGAGGGGTCCAGAGTTTCTTCTGAGCTTAAGGCTCCTCGACCATCTGATTTCTGCTCCAGTGTTTTCAGAGCAACACACAACCAGGGCACTGGGCAATAACGTTAGAAGTCTCTGTCACACTTGTTGAAGACAGTCAGATGAAATCAGCGCAAAAGGACAAGGCAAGCTGGATGGAGGCCCAAAGGGAGAACGGAGGGGTGAAAACTATACTTATCGTCATGGAACTACAAGGGTTTACACTGCAGAGCTTAGCTTACTGACAAACAGGCCACTGCAGGAGCACTCCTGATATGAACATTAGCTAGTATGGAGGGGAAGAAATCCTAGCTGGGCAGATTTGCATATATTGTGCTAGGGGGATTAAAAAATACATGCCAAGGAAACTTACCCATGCAGGAGTCCCTCCCCTATTCTGGCAGAAAATGAGAGGCATAGGTTGACATGGCATGTCCAGCAACTCTTCCCTGATATGGAAGTATGTACGTTGGTTGGAAATACAATATTTTTTCCATTATTAGAACGATAGTTACATTCAACATCCTTCTCCATGCCTCAGAGCAGTTCGTCTGGAACGTAACTGAGTCAGCATCTATTAAATACCTTAAGACACACCAGAACAAGCTTACTTCCAGGTTATCAATAAAAATGCCAGAAATATTTGAATGATCTATGTTTTCTGAGAGGTTTCTGTTGTGTTTCTGTTCAGTGTTACATGATTTCCAAGTCGAACACTATGGTACCACCTCTTGAAATCTGACTGAGGCTTTTTCAAACCAAAGCCTGCTTCATGCCTCTCAGCCTTCAGCATCTGAGCTTTTATTCAGCCTTCAACTCACTGCTCCATGTGATCAACTGAAACTGAGTTTTCAACCTTACTTCCCTTGGCTTTTTAGTGGCAAGGAGGGTAGCTACCCTAAAGGTGAATGCTTTTCTAGTCAAGTTAGTTGCAAGGTCCAAAACTGGCCTTGCTTGGGCACTTCTCTGTAAAATTTTCCCCACAATTATCATAGAATCATAGAATACCAGGTTGGAAGGGACCTCAAGGATCATCTGATCCAACCTTTCTTGGCACAATGGAAGACACTGAGGATGTTCTCATTTCAAGTGACTTCTAAACCACAACAACCACGATCTACAAGAAATTGCAAGGGTACTGGTTTCTTTAAATGAGCTTGGCAGACTGATGCAGAAAAAAGTTATTTTGTGCTCACCTGACCCCGAGGATTGCATTAATAAGCACTGGGCCATGGACATTGGCTGTTAGTTGCCGGCTGAAAGGGCGTATTTTGTACAAAATTGTTGGGTTTCATATTCTAGAGTTCCCTTTTCCCAGTGTCTTACCTCCGTATGCAGAATTTCAGGCCTGGCTGATGAACTTTCCAATGTGCCACGTGTGAGCCCTGTTAGCAGAGAAGCGCAGGTCCTGAACACTGCCAAGTGCTCTGAGCCCTCAGGGTGAGTGGCCAAAGCAAGGGCAAGCTCACAGCCACCAGGCACATGCCGAAATTGGACCCCAAGCCTTTGGAATGGGCACCCACCTGGCTTGCTCTGCCCACTGCATGTGCCCAAGTCGAGCACATGTACTCCAGGCAGGTGCATCAGCCTTTCCTTTTTTAAAAACCAAGGCCTAGCTGAAAATGATTTTCTGTTACTAGAAAGTATTCAGCTCAGTTCTTAACATTAATTACAAGTATTCATAAAGGCATTATCCAGCAAGCCAGAGGGGACATTTAAAGGACATATGTCTGTCCTAGAGCGTATATCACTATTCCATTACTTATTTTCATTGCTCTGTGGATTTATATTTCCTTTGTTCAGGCTTCTACAGGCTGCAGAAGCGAGGGTAATAAGTGTGCCATAGGTAGGCACCACCTCTCTACGCTGAACAATTCATGACCTGTCTCCCAGCTTTCCACTATGTGATCCCACCAGCTTTGATGCCTCCACATCTACCAAAGAGTTCATTAGGACAGGGACAGTTTGATCCTTAAAAAAAGTGCAGTGGATGATGTCTCTGCTAGGGATCCGCATTTCTTGCGTATGCTGGGTTCACGCTCCAGAGGGGTGAATCTTTAGAATGTAGGTGGTCTAGCAGCCTTTGATAGAGAACAACATACAGATGTCTCCCCTGGCAGAGCTCTCCCTGGCATGGGCCACAGCCAGTTTCAGAGCCAACCAGTATGGATTTAGGTTTCTGTCTAAAAACACTGCATCTTACCTGCTCATTAACAGAGGCCAGAGCAGCTCTTCAACCCACAGCATGGTCATTTTTTCCCTTCATTCCCAGTACAAGTTAAAATATGCTTTTGTTCTTCCCAAAATGCAGACTGGCTCACCATGACTCTCCATCCCTGGAGGATGAGCTGTCTCTGGAAGGATCGCCTGCCTTTCAGCTCAGGTTAGTCCCTGCCCTGGCTGTGCACGTCAGGCAGCTTGGAGACAGCACTTGTCAGCCAAATGGCAGCTGAGAGCAAGGGTGCAGCTTGGCAAGTGGCATGTGGCCAGTGCATGGGAAGCAAGATGGGCTTGAATGTAGAGGGGGAAGGGATTGTGGGCTTTTTATAGCAGTACAAGTACCATATGCTCAGGGTCAGCCCTGGATGGGATGGATGGTTTGGAGCAAGACAGTTAATAGATCCTTTATTGCAGCCAATATTCTGTGCTATTTGCACCAGAGTCAAACAGATCTTGTTCTCCTCCAGGAAACCCTGGCCTGACCCTCCTATGTCAGGCACAACGTGATGCCCTTAAAGTAGGGTGAGCATCTGTACAGAGTATCTTCACCTTGATCTTAATGCCTTTGGTGATGGGAGTGACCCGGCAAAGGGCATGATAAGGGATCCTAGGATTACAAATACATGGTTAGCATCTTCTGGGAGCAGGGATCTGCAAGTACTACTGCTTTTCCACTGGCCTTCAGGCATATCGGAGTGCAAAGACTTAGGTAAAACTTGATAATCCTGTAGACATGGGGAGTGAACTGCACCAAACAACCATGAGGAAAACCACACCTGTTTATGCCACATTTATGTTTGGTGAAACTTCTTGGAGAAGACACTTTTTTTTTCTTTTTTGCTTAAGAGTACAGTTTGCCTGCATAAAATTAATTCTAGGCACAGATTGTACCTTGGGAAAACAGAGTTCGAAGTAATAGAAATTTTTGTTTCTATTTGATTGCTAATTTATTATTTGGGCGATGCTGAAAACATGCTAAATACTGTACAAGCATGCCCAGAAAAAAAAAAAAGGGAAATGGAATCATTTACAGAGAACAGGCTGGTGCGGACTTTCTGCTGGGGTAATCAGGCAGGGGAGAAAGGATTAATGTCGCTGCATTATTAAGCTTTGGTGTGCTTGTCATAACCTTCCACCAGCTTTTCCGTTTACTCACTAAAACCTGGCTACCAGATGGCATTATTTGGCTTTGCCTATGCTTCTGAGACACCATAGTATCATCCTGTATTCTATCCAGAACCCCTTGGTGTGTTGTTATACCGTAAGAAGAGTGAGTCTGGCACCTTTCATTAGCAAACCAGGCAGTAAATAGCGCAAGATCCCCAGGAACAAGCTGGTGCTGTTTTAATGCTCATTTAAATCTAGCATTTTTCTGGCCAATCTTCTGTGGATTTTAATTTATATCATAATTTCATATTTCTATTTTCATTTCTGGAAACTTGTTTTCTTTTTACCTTCCTGCATCAGGAAAAGCAGGCATAAGAGCTTCAATCAATTCGTTTCTCTCCCATTAGTTTTCTGTTTTGTAATTCTAGTGCCAGCACTGATTGGTGTTAACCCCTAAATTTACTGGTATAAATAAAAAGTAAATTAGCCCAAATATATTTCCCATCATCTTCCAAGTATTTATTTCCTGCAGTGTTTTTTTGGTACTCTGCCTCACCCCAGTGATGCCTGTCATATTTTTGGCTTTTAACACACATTGTACAAAAATATTCAGCAAAACTGATTTCTGAAAACAGAATTTTCCCCCATTAAGTTTTTATGAAGCAACTCATGAGGTTAAGAAGTTATGGCATTTCATAATCAGTTGAGCAATCATCCTCACATACTACTGATAGCTAAATTTTAGTTCTATTTATATTCTTCTTATATTTTCTTTTCTGTTAAGTTTGGGGCACCCCTTTATAGCACTGAGTGCTGCTGTGAGTTATGTCTTTCATCTCCCAGCTAGCTGAAGTACCTGTGGTGGCTACCTCCAGCCTTAGGCAATGCAGAACTGTGTTTTGTAGTCTACAGAGTTTAACAGTTCTGGGGAACAGTCACATCTATTAAAAGTTCCAGAAGCTCTTTTAAAACAGGCAGCTAGATAGTAAGCCTTTAACTATGAGGTTTTATCTGTCAAGATTGGGATAAAAATCCCTAGGTGAAAAAAGAAGTTTGGCTCTTCAGCCTCAGTTCTTTTAAAGAAACTACTACACGCTCTGCAAGATATGTGGTTCAGTGTAAGACTAACTGAAGGACACCTTTAGACCTGATGTTCTCTGGGTGCTTAGACTCGGCAGTGAATCCTGAGCTGCTTCTGGCTGTGGCGATGTAGTCAGGCCCTGGGCCCCTGCTGCCTCACCAGCTCTTCTACACAAACATTGCTCCTTTGGAATCAGACCAGGACTTTCGCAAATATTAGCTGCACTGACAAAGTGTGTGCATGGGGCATGTGCTCTGCATTAGGAAAATCCCTCAGTAGGATCTATTTAAGATTATTTAATGACTGCTTGTTATCACCTAATATTGAAGGTATAAAAGGAAAAGTCGCCTGTATATGTGAGGGAGAACCTTGACATCTTGCTGCCATGAGTTGTGTTGTCTATTGCAGTAAACCTCTTCAGACAGGGCCTGGTGCAAACTACAGAGCCTGTGCAATTCCACACACATTTGCCTCTGAGCTCAATTCCATTTTCTCTAGCTAAATTCCGAGGATCTCAGAGTATGGTTACAAAATTTTAGGACTCCACAGTCCCCTTCAGCAGTGCCCCCAAGTAATGGCTTTTGTTCTGTCAAGCTTGAAATTCTGGCAGTTAAATTGCATATAGATATCTGGAGATGAAGCAGTGAATGTAGTACATAGACAAGCCGTTGAGTCACAGCATTTCCATAATGCACTTGCTTGCCCATTTAGTTAAATAATGTATCTAAGCAAAATAAATCTCTGCAGCAGTAACACATTCTACATATGAAACCATATTTGTCACCTCCTTTTGGATTCTTCTAGTGGTATTAGAGAAACTGCAGTGACATGAAGAGTAGGAATAAATAACTTGGTCGCATGTTCTCTGTATTTCTATAGGACTGGGTTCTGCCACAAAGACATTATCTTTGCTTGAACATTTGCTCATTTTTCTGTCTTTGTAATCCAAAGTGGAACATAGGACAAAGGTAAATACACTCCTGAAATATATATCGCAGTACAGAGCCATTTCTTGTAAGGAGGAATCAGAGATGTTGTCTTCTTGTTTCTCATCAAACAAGAATGCCATCTTTTCTTTTTTCCCAGTGAATGCATAATAAATTGTTCTTCTGTTGCACTTTTTAGGTATTTTAGAGTTCATATTGACACCGTGTAGTAATAGGCCAAGGATAAATAAGAAAGATGTCAGATATGAGAGGCTTCCTGCAGCTTTCATTTTTTAGCTGCTTCTTCTGAAGTCCACAGGGCAGGGTCTGCAGTTACAGACCTGTATACTGCAGGTACATTTGCCTAATCCCTTGTCTTGCTTGCAGGACAGTGTGTTTTAGGCAGCAGCAGGGCCCGGTGGTAAGACCAGTATTTGCAGCTGAAACCAAAAGGCACATTTGTTGCATCTGAAGACCCTGCGCTAAAGAAGTGGCTTCTGGTTGCACTATTCTCTGTGCAGCGGAGGAGAGGTTTGCATTTGTTTATAGGGTTTGTGAATTTGCACAATTAGTGTCAATCAATAAGTCTGCCATCTAGGATCTCCCAGGAAACCGCCAGAGTTGTATTAACCGTATTCTCTGAAATCAGTGTCCTTAGCAAAGACCTGAGGAGACATTCCTGCTGGTGGTGAACATCACTCACACAAGCAGGTAGAAGGCTGTGTGGTCAGGCCCTGGGCTGAACCCCATATGTGCTACAAACTTCAGCACAACAGCCATCACACTTTGTCTCCCTTTAGAAGCCTCTGTGCCATCACCTCTTAGTCCCCTCATATAATTTACAGTGGGTAGCATCTCTCATTGTGCTGTCTTTGCAACGCAGCTCTCTTTAGACATGCAAAAGCCTGCTTTGCTGAAGACACATATACAGCCCCCTCATTTAGAGCCATATAAAGGGGCCAAGAATATCTTCTCTTGGTGAACTTAATGGGGGTTTTACCATTGACGTCAATGAGGCCAAGTTCCCACCCCTTTTTCAAGCACGACTAAAACACAGAGGTCAGGTGGCTGGCAGAAATTATGCAAGAATTACAACTGCCAGGACAGAAACACAGTGAGCTGCCATGTAAATCTTTGGTGTAACAGGATCAATGAACGTCAGTGCAGTTTTATGAGTATACATTTATTTATACGCGTCACTGTTTTGAGGCAGAGCTTACATGTCCTAGGGAAGTGCTGCAGAGCTCCCACACTTCGTTATATAGATGTACGTAAATCTGTCATGCACAGTAAATACACTCAGAAAAATTTATTTTAGAGGTTGCCTTTCCAACCTCTTCTAATGTTAGCTCTAAGCAAACATGCAAACAAAAGCCTCACAACCACACGTGGAGAAACAAGATGTGATTAGCATTTAAACCACCTGTCCAGGGAGCTACTTTGGGCCCGTAAGATGTGCCAGCAATGGAAAGGTCAGGTCATATCTTAGCACAGAGTACAACTGTGCTAATATGTCGACCCTTTGGCTCCCCTGTCAGTCTGAGTCCTGGGACTGCTGCTTGGCTTGGGAATGGCAGACAGCAGCAGTACGGGTCCCTTCTGCAAGATGACTTGTGTATGAGGGCCTGATTAGCCATTTGTGCTGCTGGAGGGTGATTGGGGGCCGTCTGATGAAGTGGAAGGAGCAAGGTGTGCTCAGCTTTTGGATGAGAAAACATGGGGGCAGAAAGAGCTGGAGGAGGACACCTGCTCCAACAGCCCTGGTGGTACCGCAAAGCCAGGAGCACTCAGATGCCCTCAGGGAATGCACAGACCCCACACAGAGCCAGGAGTCTGCACAAGCGAGACAACTAAGTGCATGGCCTGGAGAGCCCACATTCAGGCCGCAAACAGGAGAGAAATCACAGAATATTGTGAGTTCTGAGACGAGTCTAATCTCATTTCTTATCTGGTGAGGAGTGGCACATGCTAGCATACACCAGGATGAATGAATACACAAACACTTTCGCAGTGAACTTCTAGGGAAAGGCTCTTCCTGAAGAGTCCTGGATTGCCTTAAGTGGCAGGATGATATAATCATGTGTGGCACAATGACTTTGCAATAAAACTTGACAAATAAATCAGAGTGAGATATCACACTTGCCAGACACATCAGCAAATATCAGAAGTCCTTCCCCATAACCACACCTTCCCCAGTGTTGAAACAAAAGATACAGACAGAAATTTCTGACTAAATATATTTCCATGGATTAGTCTGCATTGTCAAAGCATAAAAATTTCTGAAGTACAGATTCAACAAGTTTTAAATGTGAGTTTTCCTGTGGTGCATATCAGTTCCAACAAGAGAGAGAAAAGGAAAAAGCAGTGACTCAAAAAATGGGATTTTTTTTTCCAATTTAAAATAGACAAATGCAACAGTTCTGTTTTGTGATATTTTCCAAAGACAATGTTTTGTGTGTTCCAGGGTGGAACAAAAAAATTTGAGGCCTTTAAAGTTATTATAGAATGGAACTGTTGTTCTCTGGCCAATTATACTAAGCAGGCTTGAAGTTACAAGAAATGTCCTCAGAAATAAGAGATGTAAAGAAAAAGAGGGGCATAGGGAGCTGAGAAACATTACTGTATGTTTAATTCAGGAAAATGGTCTGCTGTCATCTCTGTGATTCCAAGGACAGTAGTATCTTAAGGACAGCACATAAGATCTTTGGAATGGAATAACCTTAGACAAGCGAGAACCCACCCATAGAGCATCTAATAATATCATAGTAGAGAGATAGGGCATTTTTTTTAAAGTTGCCTTTATCTCTCTCCAAATAGCTGTGCAGATGCATAGTGCAACCTAGCAACTTTGCAAACATTAACACTTGTGAATAGTTGATAAATTCTGCAAAAGCCAATGTCTCTCCTAGCCTTGCAATAAATAGAAACTGGAATTTATCAGATTAATAGTTACAGTTTGGATGTCTAATGCTGAAAGCCGGAGACTTTTTTTTAATGGAAAAAATTGTAAGATGGTCCCTTTTAAACATTTTCATATTTCTGAAAAGAATTTTCACGCTGTTTCTGCAGCTCATTAAATCATTATTTCTGGAGGAGTTATCATCACCTAGTTCACCAGCTGGCCAGCCCTTCAGTACTGGCTTGCCTTTAAAAGAAGGCATCAAAACCAGTGAAGAAAGTGGCCATGATTGTTAGTGGAATTTCCCAATTTAAATACAAGGAATGAATCAGAATACAGAGTTCAAGAAAACAGAGTGCTGATCAGGATAGATGATGACCTGGCTGCCTTTCTTTCAGTGCTTATCCTGAAGCTGCTATATTGGCTAGTGAAGCTGAAAGCCCTTTGGGACCCAGGATGCATCTTGCTAATGTCTGTAAAGCACTTGTCACATTTTCAGCTCTGCGTTGCTATTAAAGCCAAGTTGCACACTCCAGTGCTGTACAGAAAATTAAATGCTTGTTAAAATCAACAGTAGTGTGAAGCTCAAACACAGTGCGTATCTCCTTCATCCCATTTAGACAGTGTGTCCTTGTGCTTTGTTTGTATAGCATAGAGAATCCCTGATGTGCAGGTGAACAGTCCTTGCAATTGCCCAGACTGCAAATGAGAGCATATTCTTCGAAGGAAGCAAGCAGGGAGGCCCTGTAAATGTGTTATACTGTACTGAGAGATAGACGAAGATATGCAGTATGAATTTATTTTTGTTAACCGTCAGAGAAATAATGCTAGTTATTTTAACTCGCCCTTGGAGTTACTGCTCTGAAGGAATGTGCTAAATGCTATGCATTTCTCATGTGTCTATTTGAATATGAAGATTCAACAGCATGAGGCTACATCTGTGCTAAAAAAAAGATCAGTGCTTGGCATCTTGGTGTGCACTGTGCTACAATTCATCAGATGCCTTGCAATGTAGCTAAGATCTACATTTTTAATATTGGCTAGCGGTGTCTCCATTTTTGGGTTGTTAGCCTAAATTGCCTTACAGATGTTGGATGTTCTGGGAGTGAGTACTCTGTGCTGCTTTGAAAAGCTTTAAATGAAAAATCCAATGTTATTTTGGGAGGCACTCCAGAATTATCAGTTGCCTAAATATATGAATATTTCAAGTGCTCCTGAAGATAATAGTGCTTGAAAACCTCATGCAATAATATTCTGAGATGTTGTAGAGCTTACTTTCCATTATATCTCTTTCAGCATTGTTTAAATGTTATTTGCTACTCCTTCCAGAGTTCATGAGAGGCTCTATGAGACTTTAAAATATCTTGTATTTGGAGTTGCTTAGTCAAGTCAAAAACCCTGTTGCTCATTTTGAATATATAGCAAGTTCAGATTTTTTTCAAAGGCAAAAAAAGCAGCACACTATTTTTTCCCTGGGTTCAAACTTTGCAAGTCATTCCAGTACTTTTAGATAATGAGGCTGGAATAGTCCGAACAAGTGCAGTAAGTGGTATTTAGTACCACACAGAATTAAATTAGAGAGTACACAGAAATGGCTTCATTTGAACTTGAAAACCTCAGTTAATAAATAAATAAATAAACTCCCTAAGAGCTGCAATTTAACACAAAAAACAGAGAAGCAGGTGCTGATAATTATGTCAAGGAGCACTTTTCATAACTGGCTTCACTTTTGAGTTGCAAGGGTTGCAACGACTAACCAGTGCAACATCGGAGACTTGCACTGTTCAGCTACATGCATTTCACCCAGCTATCTAAAAATGGCGTGTCTAAGCTGGTTGTCTGTGCTGCCTCACTACTCACTGCAAAAAGACTGATACATCCAGAGATGTCTAAGAGAGGGTGGAATGAGCAGCCCATCAGAGGTGCTACAGTTATTTGAGATAAATCTCTCCCTAGATTTGCTAGATAACAGAGTATAATGCAACTTTTAAACAGAAGCAGCCACTTTGGAAGATGTGCATTTCTATTACTGTCTTGCTGTTTTATTAGGTCAGTCCTGCACATGGACATTTGCCTCTGTTAGAATCTACGTTGCTGAATTTACCCTCAAATGCACAATTCCTATCACTTTTAGAAGTCATTTGTGTTCAGCTGTTTTTAAAACAGAAGTTTCAAAGCTGCATCACAGAGATTTTGTGGAAACAAAATTTTAAACAGACACATGTGAAGATCTGCTTCATAAATGCTTGAATATGTAAAAAGTACTGTGTGACTTCTCTGATGAATAACAACTGAGCAGCACAGCTTGACTTTCAAATATTCATAATCAATTCATTAAATAAAGAATGAATGGAAGAAAATTATGATCACAGATACTCCACAAACAGAAGGGAAAGCTAAATGACAATTCTGATGTGTCCTCTGAATATTTTCATGAGAAAAGTATATTAATATTTAACGCCTGTATTACCTTTTTCAGTCATCTCTAATTTAAGTGAATTTCATTCTCTGTGAAATGTCTGCTAATAGAATACTAATGCTACTAATATTTACTCGCAATACTGGGGGAGGCAGGAGTTAATATTACTAACGTCTGCATCTAAAGATGTTATTCTTTACGCTGAATTAGAGAATGTTGTAACCATGTAAATTTATACACTAGCACAATAGAAATGGAAGCAGTGTGTCAGAGTGAGCTATTTAATCTATCTACATAAATACTTAATCTCACAGATGGCAAACAACCCCAGATTTGAGAAACAGACTGTGAGCAATACTGGTACTAGAGAAAAGCATGTCCCTAAAAAGGCAAAAGCTGGGGTGTCTAACAGCAAAGTCAATGCACCCCGTTTCTAATTAGCCCGAGTTGCCAAAGACCTGCCTTGAACTGCTAGCTAATTTTCCCAGGTCTGTGACCCGCTCTGTGATGGAAGGCGCTGTGAAGGAACCCTCCCTTTGTGCGTCCCAGGGGCTTTTCTGTATGGGCTACTGAGTGATCCCCTGCCAAGAGCAGGGGAACCTTCCCCAGCGTGGGCAGTTCCTTAAAATGCCCCGCTTTACTCCTTTCAGGGCTGGCACTCCTGAGCCTTTCTGTCCTAGTTTGAGGTAAAACAGGACCAATTCTGTTCAGTAACTTTACTTTTTAGCTAGGCCTCTTCTAATTGCTGAAATTAACAGCATGTTGTACAGAAACTGTTCGCTCTCAGACTGATAAGACCCATGTTTATAGTTGATGCCAAGGAATGGTATACAGAGAGGCTCTTGCTTATACATTGCTATAAAACCCAAGGCCAGCCGACTTTGTTACTTGCCCCGTTGGAGGGTCAGAAGCGGAAAAGCGTAGAGGGGTCACACCTGAAGGGAGGAGAGGACAGGACAGGGTACCCAAAACTGACCAACAGGGTATTCCATCCCATCTGCCTCATGCTTAGTATAAAAGCTGAGGGATCAAAGGGTCAGCCCTCTTTCTTCAGTGGCCGGCATCTGAGGAGGACTCTGTTTGTCTGCCTTTGATGCCAGTCCATGCATTCCTGAATCCAGATCTGGAATCTAGTTCCTATCTGTCACTGAGTCCAGTCTGGGACTTCCCCAGTGCCTGCTGGTGACGTGATTGTCATCCTGGGAGCTTGATACGGTTTTGTATATATGTCGTTATTTTCTTTTTATTATTTTATTATTAATATTTCATTAAAGTAGTTTAGTTCCTTCTAAACTCTTAAGTCTCTCTTTTTCTCTCTCTCTCTTACCTCCCCTCGGAAGCAGAGCAAGAGAGAGACAGCATCTGTCATTTCATCGGATTGGGCCAATCTGGCCCAAACCACAACACTTTCTGAGTCGCAGGCTTTCCAGGACTCATGATAGAACAGGCCCTCAGGAGCTTCTTTGTCTTCAGTCATATGTTTCAAGAGGAGACACTTGCCACCTTGAATTGTTTTAGCTCAATCCAGTTCAACACTACCTAATACTTAGGGAACACCCTAGTAACTACCCCTTTGGAAAACTAAAAGCAAACTGCATGCAGGATTTGATGCAATCCCTTGATGTAAGGAGACATTTTATTCTATTTTATACCACTTCTTTGCAGCCGACTATTTTCCTTCCAAGAGGAACAAGGAAATAAGAAACAATTACAGAGTTACCAAAAAGTTCATGAAGGGCACAGCCACACATTCACATGCTAATGTAATATATACAATTAAAGGAACTGAAGGCTTAATGAGTGCACTAAAGAAAGGTTATTTTAAGTGCCTGATGCTAATGGTTTCTCAGTCAGGTTTCTGATATCAATGGAAATGACTGACTTTAAAAAGCAATGCTTCTATGCAAGTTTGTTTAAAGAAGTTTAAAAACAAACTTCTATACAATGCTATGAATGATGGTCCTATGACAATAAATCTGCGAAGATGTATCTAACTAGAGCAAGAACAGCCAACCAAAAAGGAAGAAGAAAGGTCTTGAAATGGTTAAGCATAAAGAAATGCACAACCAGGCTTGCTGCAGCAGTGTACTCAAGACTTCATTGAACTAAGTGTCACTTATTAACCAAGTCCTTGCTGAGTTTCTTTACTAAGTCTGGTTTACCAAGCAGGATAAACTGAACAATTTTCATGTAGATTTAAAAAAATAATGAATGAGATGTATTTTTGATTGGGGTTGAGATGAACCACCTCAATTAATTCCTTACTCATGGCGCCTCTGTCTGATGCCAGTCAAACCTTAAAGGTAGACAGGCCAATGCCTTAGCAGGCAACAAAACCTCTTTTCTTAAGACCTTTCTTTTCACACTAGAAAAATTGCTGCTAGGTTTTGGGTTTTTTTTTTTTCCATTGTATATTAAAATAAACCTTTAGTGCTTCCCAGGGCAACTCTTGCTTCCAAAGCCATCTCCCTGTGAGTGAGATCAGGTGTTACTGCTGTGCGGAGGGAAGGAGGAAAGGCAGGTGCCCTGGGAGCCAGGCAGGGCTCTGGCACAGGGGTCAGCAACGCCTGTCGCAGGTGGCATGTGGCAAGGCTGGGAACTGGGCACCTCCAGCTGGGCACCCCGAGCTGGTGTGGGTGGGCAGCTCCCTCCTTGTGCAGCAGAGAGTGCCCATAAACCGACTGAGAAGCAGCATCTCCTAGCTCCCGCTGGCTTTCTACTGGTAGGCTCAGTCCCTAAACTGGGAAGGAAAATGACAGTCTGGCCCACTAGCACTAAAAAGTTGCCAAAATCTGCTCTAAAGCACAGAAAGGGGGGTTTTACGCTTCATTTGATCAGCCATTCTGCCATCCTTGTGCATTTCAGGGGATATACGGATGCAGGATGGTGCTAAATCTGAACCCCTTCCTGGAGGAGAATGTGCTTGGAAAGCAATAACCCCATCTCAGAGGCAGGCAGAAATGTTGCCTACAGCCTGAATACTGGAGCATTTGGACATTTTCTTACTTTTTACTTCACTCTAACACTATTTAAGCATGGGAATGTAGTAAGTCAATGCAGTGAGGGTTAATCCTGGTGTCTGAGAATCTGATGAGCTGACAGTGCTAAGCCTTCTTTTTAACTGCTGTGTGCAACTGATCTTAACTGGCTTATGGACTGAGCCACTTCTGTTTACATCAGGCTGAATATACAGGAGGCACATGTACAAATTGTAGAGTTTTAGGAGATCCTCGAGGTGTTCCCTCTCTTCCTCAGTCTGAATGCCAGCAAATTCCTCTAGAATTGAGAACTGCTTTCATAGTGTTGCCCTGTTTAAGTACAACCCCTTTACCTAGATCAGGTCGTGTCCAGATATGAATAATGTACTAAGAAAATAAGTTGCTAAACAGGCATTTTGTTGTACCAAGCTTCCTTATGGAACCATAATCTTTACACGCATCATATTGCTTGTGAAGGATTAATGGTAATAGCTGCAGTGAGATTTGAGGGCCTGTGACATTCATAGCTGTAGAAAAGGAGAGACTTTCTGCACAGTGGTTTGGTGGATGACACTGAGCAATTTATTTGTAGTGCTAGGACGTTGCCCATAAGAACTGTGCCTTTTTCTCCCCTCTTTCTAGAGCACATGAAGTGCTCTGCTGAGAGCAGGAAAACAAATTAGGTCATTGACCTTTCCCATGACCTTGACATAAATTCCAGTTTGCATTGACCATCAGACCGCTTGCTTGAATGGGACCTGTCTTGTCCTCTTTCTCACCATGCCTCACCCATTTCAAAGTGGCAGAAACAGAATAGAAAACCAAAGTTCAGATGAAAAGGAGGATTTTTTAATAACAAAACCCTCTTGGGGCCTCCTTGCCTTCATAATTTAAGAAAACTAAGTTATTTCATTCTAATTCTGATATTTAGCAATGTTGACAGCTCTAATACATTGTAGATCCTTCAGATCATATTGTTAAGCCAATTCACTTTTACAAATTAAGCTGAAAAAAGACAGATGCCATAACTCGTGAGGCTGATAGGTAATGACAATTGTGCTTGCATTTAAACACAAAGTGCATTTCATTCCTTCTTGTGCTGCGTTCTCTAGTCAGAGAGCACCCAAATGTTTTCTCAGCAATTGTGTCTTAACAGTTTGTTTTACGGGCCACCACATGTGTCATGAGAGAGTGACACAGATCATTTCTCCTCCCTGTTGGTTAACTACCAGTAGCACAGCAACTACAGTTGTTTATATCAAATTCCTTACAATCATAAAAGTAATTAGGTGTGTGTCTTCTAAAGTATATGGCTGTGTGTGTAAGCAAGTGTTCAGTGATGGCCAGAGCTTTGTAAACATTTAGACTGGGGCCTGCAAGATCCAGGGCCCAGGCAGCTGTGCAGGCAGCAGAAGAATCTTTCTGCAGCTCTTTGCAAACTGTGTGTAAGATTTCTGCAACTGGGAAATCTCCTGCACACTCCCTGACTAGCTCCAGTTCTAGGGCTGGGAGGAAATAAAGGCATAGAGGGGTTTGCCCAGGAGTAGGTATTATACCAGTGCTAATGTGGGGATAAAACCCATTTATCTCCACTCCTCCCCTGATGAATCCATGCTTTTGTAGATTTGCCCAGACTTCATGCCAGTGATTGCTCCTTCACCAGGAAGGGAGCTTGAAAGGAACTGGTAGTGTGGTGTAGGGTCATTAACTGATCAGAAGAAAAATTTTGTAGCTAATCATAATGCAGTTTAATCAGCAGAAGTGAAGAGGAGGGTCCAGGACCATGTGCATAGCCACATCTTTCAACACGCTTTAGGCTACTAGTTGGTTTTGGATCACAATTTGAATGTGTGTGATGACCAAGAAAAAAAGTGTTTTCCAAAGCATTCATCACAAGCCCAATTTTGTCTCCTGTAAGTCAATAATGAATTCTTGGATTTCTGTCAACTGAAGCAAAGTTAAGCCAATGCTAAACAGTTTTGAAAAACTCACCCAAAAATCTTATCCAGCTATTCAATTCCCATTAAGGATCGGCCTGTATAAATTCGCAAGCAATGCGGATACACAGTTCCAACATGCAGTTGCTCTCTGCACAAACAGGACAGAGTCGTTTACATGTAGTTAGTAAAATGGACACATCACTGATCCTTTTACAAATAGGCATTTGATTTCTTTGCATGAGGAATTCAAGGGTGTGCTCAGCACATATATAAGCCATTGCCCATGTATTTTTGCAGAGGGGAAGATGGCTAGAATAAAATTTTTTGTTCTTAGGTGACTTCTTGTGTTTGAAGACATCTTTCTTCTTCAGCTGTGCAACCTTAAAGTCAAAAGAAGGCTCTAGTTCACAGAAAAGTTCTGTGTTTTGTTTAAGATTATCTTGAAAGTTACTCAGTATTTTGTTACTCTAAATAATTATGCCAGCTGCAAACCATAAAGATTAAATATATGATCCTAGCCTGAGCAGAAGGCTAATCTCCCACAAAGGGAGATGAGCCAAAGACTACATCAATTGAAGTAGGGATTTCAGTATTGCTCCTCAACTTTATAAGGAAGGTGTTCGTATACAGTCTTGGCAGAAAGACAGGCAGATAGGAAAGATGATACATGTATGCTCTGTCATGGGAATTTTGGATGAACTGCATGATTTATCTGATTTTTTTAGGTAACAGGAAAGGAAAACTTGATTAGGAGGATGTTGGAAATCAGACAAGCAACTTTTTACAGAAGGCTTGATGACTTTTTCAAATTACTTCAATAGAAATCATCACGGCTATTAATATTCAATAGCTAAGTAAGAGCTCTTTAGAAATAGAGAAAACAGAAGGAGGCAATTGTGTATTTAAAGTAGAAATTACTTATCTGTCTGTAAGGTGTCCCTGGGGACCTGTGCACTTCTCATTGGTGACCAACATTCAGTTTCTCATCAGTGAGTTTACCCTAACATTTTCACGCCAGAGGGGAACTACATTTCTTGCTTAGTGCTTGAATGGCTGCTTCCTCCTCAGCCCCAAGCTGGGGCTGCTTGTCAGGAGAGCTCTGCGAGCTGTGTCTCAGTGGCTCTCCGGACACACCAGGAGGAGAGCTCTGTTTCCAGCTCCCAACCCATTTTTCAATATGCAGAAGTTTGCTGCCATTCAGCTAGAGCACTTCCCTCAGCCTTCTGCCTCTGCCACCACTGTACCATGCATGCTTTGTACACATTTTCAGTCACCATAGCTATAAAAAAAGTGAAGCTTTATAGCAACAAAATACTTATTTGTCTCCTTAAGTGCTTGTCTGTAATTCAGTTTAATGATGCTGCACTTTCTTGTGGTCTCTCATTGCCTAGAGGGTACTTTGTATTGATTTAGTCATTGTATAGGTCTCAGTAACAAACAACCACATAAAACACAGACTGGAAGAGGAAAAACCTTCCTCAGGTGGAAAAACACATTTATCAGAGTAATGAAGCTTTTGACTTGGAGAATCATTTAGAAGAAATACAAAAATAAAGAAATTTAGTGCTTAAGTAGAAACCTCCATGGAGAGGATAGGGAAATACCCACTCAATTTGTTGTTCTCTGTCCTTTCCTAAACAAACTGACCTGTCCCATCATAGAATATGAAATATTGCTCTATGTGCACTGCGTCAAGTCCCAGTGAGTATGTATAAGATATGCAACACTTATCTAAATTCCAAACTAATGTTTTTGTCCCATTTGTAGTTATTAAAAAATATTAAGTTTATTTATTTTCAGACAAAGAAAGTTCTACATAATTAATAATCAAATGTTATGTGATAAACAGCAAAAAGTGATCCAGTGAAACTATTATGCTTGTATATTTAATCAATGAACTGAGAAATAGGACCTGTCATTTGTGTTGCTATGACTGAAAGTAAAATAGTCAAAGAGACCTCTGAATACTTTAAATGGGCAGGAGTTAAGAAATATCTTCTATTCCAGCTCCAATATAAAGAAAACTCTTTCAATCCTGTAGATTTTTTTCCCAGAGAACAAATTGTCTATATGTGCTTAGGGCAGTCATGTAAGAAAAAAAATATGTAAGGAGTCTCAGCAAAATATGTGGACACCATCACTGAAGAGCACTTGAGGTTCCCTCCTCCCCACAGGGACCAGACCCTGGCAGCTGGGCTCCGCACAGCAAGCGTGGGAGCCTAGGCATCTCCAACAGGATGCAGGATGCCAGGCAGGGAGCCGCCTTGCACAACCAGAAGGAAGCAATATAGGCAAAAAGCCTGGACAAGAGTCTTATGTTACTGGCTTTCACGTACAAGTTTACAGGCTGGTGCTCTCCACTAAAAAGCAATGGCAGTTTCAGCTTTCCCTTCTTTGATGGTGATTTCTTGAAGCAAGCTGTGACTGACAAATAAAAATATTCCTTAGATCACATTGGTGTCCTCCTCTTCTAGTATCACTGTCACCCTGTACCTTTCCAACTTTTGCAACTTAGTATAAAACATAAGCCAACAGATGATACTGTGAGTTCCTGTCACCCATGAGGGAAGATTATGACTAGCTTTTACTTGACAACATTAGCTTCTAGGTATCTTTATTTTTTGCCCTTCAAAAGCAGAAATTGTGCTGGAAGACACTATGCACTGTGTAGAAATTCAGGAACTGTGGAAATATTCTGCTAAGAACTTCATCGTGCATGATGGCACCATGTGGGTCTTAAACCTAAGCTTTGGCGTCTCTTGATTGGAACTCCCAAACTGAGTGCTGGCTCTCAAGCGAGAACGTAAAGCCTCCCTTTATCAATTCAGTCTCTTTTTAACTTGCCAGTGTTCACACTCACTAGTGAGTAGCCTCAAAGCAGTCATAACCAAGGGACTTTCTAAGCATTTATGACTGGAAATAACATTTTGTGCTGATTTACAGGTATCACACTATCAACCACCCAATTGGCACAAACTGAAAAATAGTATTTAGAATTGCTTTTGGACAATGTCTAAGTTACTGATTTCTTATGCACTAATGAGATGGATGTGCTTTTTGTGCAGCACGGAGCTACAAACAAGCAAAGCTAATTTTTATGGCCACGCCATTTTCTTACTGATGGTCATGTGCAACACTCTTCTCATACAGTAATGTTCATGAAGGACCATAGAACAAGCAAAATAAGACCTACAATTTGAATGATGTTGGAAATAACTATAGATAGTTTCCCCAGAACAGCAATCTAGCAGTAATCAGCCATACAAGAGGAAATATAGTCTTGATTTAAGGTCTGGAATTCTCTTTTTCAGAAGATACATGGGCCTGGAAACATATTTGTGTTCCTAACTGTAAGTATGTGAATAATTCCATTAGAGAGATTTTGTGACTGGTTTTATGCTTGAAGTTAAAATCACAGTGTCTAGAGGATCTGTGTCTAAGGCAGACATCAATATTGAAAGAAAAAAGCTGGTTAACACACATCAGCTTTTTTTTTTTCTGTTAATGGATGATACTATTTTCTATCTGATCCTTTGCTGGGAATTGCAGGAACTGAAAATTAGATTTTTTTAAAAATAAATAATACATTGCTCTCCTGATGTTTTATACTTTTTCTGTGAAATCACTAGAACTGGGAATTTCTCTCCATGCATTTTGTGTCTTTTTTCACAGAATCCTGGCTAGGAGGAGTAAATGCTGTAAAAAAAATTGTTACTGGCTACTGCATTTAAAAATTTCATTTCAGTAGCAGACTTTGCCTCTTTGTTATCCATTTACAGACATCTAAGTCATACTTAAATATATCTATAGCAAACATTTTAAATGAATCAATTAAATAGATTCCTGAAATAAAAGCTACCTTTGTAAGAGTTCCAGAATTTTTGAATGCATTGCTTCTATTCAAGCTACTAGCAATAAATATAATATTTATATAAAAATATTACATAGAACATTAATACTACAGCACTAGTAAAAGTGCTTGAAATAATTTATGGCAGATAAACAGCACTTCAGGCATTTTCTTTGGCAATCTTTAAGAAACCATGAACTCCAGGATCCCTACCAAGTCCTCACAGCTGATGTACAATACTACATAGTGTTGTAGCTCATCCACAAGAGAATAAGAAGGTTTCCCCATTCTATGTCTCTTGGGCTGAACATTTTACCACAGATGAGAGAGGAACAGTTTAAGTAAACAACTTTCAACTTATAGCTGTTCAGCAGTGCAAGCCAGGGCTTGTGGGTATGAATCATTGATACTGACCCACAGGGCTGCTACCTGGTGTAGGTTTAGTGTGGAATCAACAGCCAGCAGCTTGCCTGTGACCATACATTCAATGTGCTTTCCAGATTTTAAGAATATAAGCTCTACAACTAAGATTAACACTTCACTCCAACGGAAGTAACATGGGTACATAAACTCAAGAAAGAATCCAAAATAATCTCGTGCAACCTTGTGTAGATAGCTGAGACACTAGACACACAGCTTCTCCGGTGACATTTTCTGTTCGTACTTAGAATTGGGATACTATGCAGTATAAGAAATGCCAGTGTCTTCAGAACATCTGACTCCTGTCCTATGTAGGGTTCACAGACTAGGTAATTACGTTTTCCTAGGTGCACAGTGTGGTGGTGCTGGCTGCCGAAAACAGCATCCGATACTAAAAATATATCGGTCTAGGAGAGGAGCTGCAGGATGCTTCCTAAAGCCTGGAGCAAAAAGTATCTGATGTCATTTGGAAGATTTTCTTCATTTAAATCTTTCAAAAGAGATAATCACAGTGTGCCAGGTGTAAAGGGAGGATAGTAACTTAGGTAACTTTGTAGTTTCAACAACCCTAGGAAAAGTAGCAACAATCCTATTGTAAACAAATGCCAAGGGAAGCTGCAGATTTGCATTGTTATTATGCAAATTCATGACCTTCCTGGGTTCTAGTCCTAAGCAATCAATCTTTCATTGCAAACAACCATTTCTCTCATCTCTGCATAAAATAAGTCCAGCCTCTAGAATAAAATGATAAAGGAACACTGAGAATAACGTGATCAAATGTCCCAGAGTGACTACGTTAGAAGGTATGGTCTGTCTACATTACAAACCCTTACCTTCTGTCATGAATAAAATGCTACCAGGATCTGTTAAATACTCAGGCCCCTTATGTTTACAGGCACTGATGAAAACTGGAAGTCAAGCTACTCACAGAAATCAGTCACTTTAGTCCTTGGAAAAGGATTTTGAAAGCTTACAGCAATTGCTGTACTGCCATCTGGGAATGACACAGCCCCTGGCTCCTCAGCCTGTAGCCTACAGACTGTGCTTGTTTTTAAAGCAAGTTCTCCTGAACCAGCTGTAACCTGTGCAGGGGTGGGGTTGTAGTTACAGCAGCACCATGCTCAAAGCCTGTTAATGATGTTTCCACTATAAGATGGCCTCTTACTTTTAATCATTAGGATTAGCTGTGTTTTTTTCCTGCCAAGAGTAAGTCAAATGTGGGCTTCTGACACCAAGGAGCCATGGCTATTGGGGGTGGTATTCCTGACCTTAGGCTGCTGCTCTGAGGCATCCTTTGCAGGAGTCTCCTTTTCTCTACTGGGTGCACAGAGGGCCTCAAAGAACAATCAGTGCTTCATTTGAGATGTCACAAATCTACTCACACCAATCATGCTGGATGATTCCAGCTTGCCTTTGACTGAAGGGAAATCTGTCAAGAAAAGAAGGCCTAAAGCAGAAGACAGCTGATGGCACAGGGCTGGGAGGTGCCATGCCTCCATCACCTGGGAGCTACACTACTTAACTTTTAAAAAGGCCCATTCAGTAGTTTTGTTGAGATCCACTAATTTTCACAAAGATGTGCTTATGCTGGACCGTGTGCCTGCCCCAGTACAGCCATCCCAGCCCATTTCAGAATGCCATTTCCATGCTGTGAACCGTGACAGCTTGCTGTCACCCGTCCCTGAGGGAATCGGAAAAAGGGCAGCTCTTCTGCAGAAGGACAGGAAGCTCCTCCTGCCCAAGACCTTTGTGGGTTCCAGGCAAGATTTGCTCCTAGGCCAGGCATAGAGGAGAATACCATTTAAGAGTGTCTCCCTTAGAGACTAAAACTGCTCAGAAATGGGAGTTCTTAAGAATAAATTGTGTCCTGGCACTTAATTTTGCAATCAGCTGTCTTTTGTATATTTTCATGTCTTGGTAGAGTTGGGTGAATGTGGTCAAAAGGCTGGGTTTATGGTGGACATTTACAAGGAATCCTGCTGAAGAGACTCATCAGAGGCTATAAGGCTGGCAAACAATATTCAGACATCTCTAGGGAGAGGTCACTGCTGCTTATATTCAACTTCTTTGAGTTTTTCTCATTTGTGAAACAGATGACAGCACCAACAACTTACTCTTTTGAGAGTAAAAAGTGCTCCAGTTTTACTTTAAGGCATCTGTCTCCAGAATTTCTGGAGTGGGAAAGTCCAAGAAAGAATTGCATTTGGTTCTCTCTTACAAATTTTGCAATGTAATTCTTTTCTTTCTTGGTACATACTGTGCTTGCATCTGGTAAGCGTTTCTAGATGCCAATATAATGGGGAGCAGACATGTGGGAAGGAAGGTAAGCGTGGCTGCTGAGGATACAGATGTGATTTTAAAAACCATGAGTAAGATGTCACATTTCTAATCATCTTCTGATCTAAAGGGAATCCAACCCATGTGTGAAAAATTAGTATCTGCTTAAATGATCTTCACCACATAGCTACAGGAGAGTTAGCAGAGGAACCTGTGAATCTTGACGTGTCTTCAGTGATAGAGACAGGTCATCTTTTTGCCCACTCAAAACACCAAAGAAGGTTCTTCACACAATGTGTAATACAAGATACTTAAAGTTTACAGGCATTCTGGCATAAGAACAAACCATCAGGGAATATAAAATGCCTTGGTGGTGCTTGTGGCTCAGAAAGTTCTCAAGCTGCTCGTCCATAGAAGCTGAAAGAGTGCATCACTGAAGTGTGCCTGCTCCGCTCTCTACTTTCAGTGAGGTTATTGGCCACTGTCAGAAATAGGAAGTGGACTAGAGAGACTTTTGGTCTGGTACAGTATAGTTATTCTGATGTTCTTATTCCAAACAACAGTTGATCTGAGTGTCATTTTTAGAGGCACCAACAATCAAAACCCTGTCTGAAGTCAATGGCAATTGTGGACATTTGAATATTCCAAAAAATCAGACTTTATGTATTTTATTTTTTGACACTAACAACCAGTTTTGAAATTAACAACCAGTCTGAATATTACCATTGTAAATGGCACAGCATTCTCCTGGCACAGTTCTCTTTTCCAGGAAAACCTTAGGAACATCCTGTAATTTGTGTTCATAGGAAAGCTGAGACAACGCAGGCTTATGCAACACTGCCAGCTCTTGTGATTTTATCATAAACCTGACAATATTTCATGTTTTCTTTAAAGTCTAAAATCCTGGATTTATGATGGGAATCTTACATTACACATCTGAAAAGGTAAGCTTCTGATTCTCATGGCTGCAGAGGAAACTTCAAAATCTGAATTTCAGACTCCATAATCAGAAGACAACAACCTCTACAATCTTTATGTTTAAAAAAAAAAAAAAAGAAAAAAGTAAAAAAGAAAGAAGACTGTAAGACAATCTCTTACTTTTTGGGAACCTGACTCACAGAATTTGAATGCTTTGATTTGGCATTAATGCTTAACTTCAGCTTTGCAAAACAGTCTTCATGTTAATGTTTAAGCCTTCATATTTTCCATATGAAATTGGCACACTTACACATTTTTAAGGGCTATAGTTTTATGACTGGTAAATACAAGTTTGTGAAGACCATAAACACAAGTCCTTTCTAACTATCATGAACAATTCCTTTTTCTCACGCTATTTCTGGATCATGACACACTCGTTGGATTTCCACGTCTAAAGCGAAGGATGCAAATATTTATATTTAAAGCACATTCATATTCAAAGCATGCCGAAGTTGATGGGCCTTTATCAGTACTGCTGGACTTTGGTATCAGCATTGTGCTAAAAGCTTACATTGATTTCAGAGCAACATGCATATTCAGCTTCCCACCCAAGAGCAAATGTTTAGTTTCTTCCAGATTTAAACATAAACTGTGGTTGATACTTGCTGCTGGCAGAAATGAGAAAAACAGATTTAGAAAGGAGAGTACAGAGATTTAAACCTTGCTGGGTAATGGCTATTTCAGGTCTTATTGCAGCTGCCCTGACTTTTGCTTTCAGCTCTCACTACATGGCTCCCTTCTTTGCTGTCTGTGGACAAATGGCAACATCCTCGCAGTGCACCCACCTCCTTGACAGGTCTCTGGCCTGGCTGGGAGGGCAGGCAGAGCTGGGCGTTGAATACATATCACAATCCCCCATCCCAGACCAGGCTTGCCTGATCCCCTTTGTGGAGTCACTCATAGTCCTTCCTAAATCTGCATTCCTTGGCAGGATTGGCAGGTGTAAAGAGACAAGAAGTACTACAGTATCTGTCAGATACCCACAACATGAGTTCAGAGTGCAATCATTAGGGCTGCAGCTAGTGGATAGTTTGCTGGATTGCTTTATGATGCTGTGCAAAGGGTTTCTCCTGCGTCCCCGTCTGCAGAGCTTCTGCAGAAGGTTGCTTTCCCGGGAGGTCCCCAGGTATGCCCTGCTTTCCAGAGGCTTTCTGTGTTGTTTGATATTCATATTTCCAGGAGAGAAAGAGGAAAGGTTTCTGTACTACTCCCTACTCTCTTGGCATAGGAAATAAATACAACCAAGCATTTTTTCTCTGACATTTGCTTAAGGCTGCAGCAGGAGGTATGACACAAACACAATCCTCTGAGGACAGGAGTGGAGAGTGGAGACTAGTGACCCTCAGGTACCTCATTTACCTGAAGAATTGTCTCTGGGAAAGACTCTGCATGTTCCTACTTCTGTCTGCTGAAAACAGATGACTTAGCAGGGTTGTATCACAAGGTGAGTTGGTAGTAAAGAGAGTTCAACCATCTACATCCATACCCTTTGCAAGTAACAGAAAGCCTCCAAAGGACGATGAAAACAGAGGGCTGAAAATAAGCCTGAAGATGACTTTGCGTTTCATAGCTTGCTCTGTGACCAGAAAGAATTACCCATGCTTGGTGCTTCTCTTGGAAGCTTGGTAACAAGAGGCAGTCCCTGATCATTGAAATCTACTGGCCCCCTCCAGCTCTGAGCCAAGACAAGCTCCCCGGAGGCTGGCCAGGCAGAACTAGAACCTTGCTGCCCTTGCCCGCATGCCTATGGGACCACCACCATGGCTACCACTCTAGAGCCTGGGTGTTCTTCATCCCAAATACAGATTCATTAAATAAACACCCAGCAAAGTTATTCTCTCACCAGCATGCAATTTTTTTCTCCCCTTCACCTCTCTACAGGAAGATTTCAGTAGATACTGATGACATTTTATGTCAGATTAAAAAAAGAGAAAAAAATGACAGAATAATATTGAAACTCATCACCAACGTGACTGAATTTTAGACTATTTAGCTTTTGGTAACTGCTTATTGGTATATAGAGTGTCTTTCATCTAAAATATAGCCCTGTGTTATCCCCAGCAGGAAATGATTTAATCTCATTTAATATTTGCTTTTTTTCAGAGAGCAAATGAATAATCTGCACTAAACTGTCCTGTTTTAGAGAGACTGTAAGGCAAGAGAGTTCAGTCTACATAAATATTTTTGGTGTTTTGTCACAAAAAATTTGAGGGGGTGGGGGAGAAGGAAAAGGGTGGAGGGACCTCCTGATCCCTGAGCACTCCTATATATCAGTAGTTCCTGACAAGGTCTAAAAGGAGCTTAGTAGGGAAGAACACAAGTAAGCCTCTGTAAAGAGATTATTTTGAATGTAATTCATATTTTTTAAAAATTCTAGTAACTTCAGTGATGTGCTTTCTGAGGTACATAATACATAGTAGCCAAAAGGTTGTATCTTTACTTGCACCCTAAGTAGCTAGAACTGAAATAAAGTGGGTATGAAAGGAAAAGTTATATAATAAAATAATTGAGAATTACTCTTATAAACACCATGTGGCATTTGTATGCATTCAAGAACCCTTGATTTACCAGTCCCAGTTGTTAATGGTAAAATAGGAATTTGCTCTGTCCTTAATCAATCTGAAGTTAATAAGACCCCAATATCACTTCATGCCTGCCCATTCTTAATCTACGTGGGGTTAGCTTGTCTTTGGGGTGAGGGGAGAAATTGCACAGCCTAATGTGCAACTCTGCCAAAACCCTGCGATGAGCCCATTGCTATGAACCAGTTAATAAGGTTCAAGTTTGTTTCCGTAGCTACATAACATTACACAAACATTTTGGTTGCAATTTTGTGGCAATGGTTTCACAGTTATTTGATTAAAATGCAGTGCCGTGCTGCTTGGAGCCAGGGAGTGTCTGATATCAGTGAAACCTCTTTAGAAGTGCTACAATTTAAAATTACAGCTTACCCTGTTTGAAGGGTTATTTTTAGTCTATTTATTTGGAGTATAAATATAGTTCTATACATCACTGGTTTAAAGTCTCTTTCTTGAGCGGGTCAGAAAGACACTTTACCCAGCACCAAACAAAGGTCAACAAACGGGTATCTTTTCTTTCTTTCTTTTTTTTCTTCCTTTCTTTTTTTGTAAAGCAGCATTAAGTGCTTTAGAAAGCAAAGTATCTTGTCAGCAAAGGCTGCACGTCTAACCCCTTTACTGCAGTGACCTACTTATAGGAAATACTCCTATTGAAAAGGGCTTTTTCCAAGATCTAGCGTTCCAAATGAAAACATATCTAAAATTAGGTGGAAAATGTTTAAGGGATCCCTGAGCAAAGATAATCGAAAGAATAAAAGGCGAGAGAAGGGAAATGGTGATGAATCACCATGCAGTCAGGAGGAGTGATGTAGTGCATATTTCTATGAATGGCCATTCTCTGGCTTTATCATCAACAGCTTCATGAGTTATTTATTTCTGATTATTTGTTTGGGTGTCAGGGGGATCTTTGTGCCTGCAAACCCCTGGAAACCAGAGTTTTATGTACATACAAAAGGCACAGTAGCGACAGTGCAGGCAGCCACATCCCTGCTCAGCTGCTGCCCTTGCCCTTGACCTAAAGAGACCCTCCCTTCCACACAACAACCCGACAGCACATACTTGGTTTCTGTGTTAATGTAGCTCTGGGCTTTTCTCGAGCTGGGTTTGCTAATCATGCTGAAATTCTTCGAGCACCAGTAAGGTTGGGTTGATTTCAGATTTGATGTGTGCTGGGGGAATGGGGGAAGAGGTAGAATTTCATCTAATAAATGGCATCTCCTAAACATGTCACTCTTCCAGTTAGAGCCTACCTCAGTCTTACTGTAACTTACAGACCTGAGCAAGTATAAAAGACCACAAAGATTAAGTGGGCTCTGCAGTTCACATCTTAGTGGAGTTCCCACCAGAAGAAAACCAGCAGAGTCACTCCTGGGTGATGTTTCTTACCATCTCATTTGGGAGGCAGAAATATCTAGCATCTTTCATATTGTGGACTGAGGATTGAAATGTGTGTGAGTGGGAAAATGCTTGTAATGTGCTTTTGTTGAGGTAGAGGTGACACTTTAGTTTTTTGAGGTGAATGTCAATGGGTAGAGGATCATGGCAGTCCAGAATCTGAGGAAAGAAGGTGAGATTTGTGCATATGCAGAGAAAGACTTATGACCAGGAGGTACAACACAGGCACACAGATACATATCATGGGACCACCCTGAGAAATTCACGTTGCTTCTAAGGACATACATCTATCAAAGTTCATAATAGCCATTCAGGCACAACCTCTTTTTAAGACATAATTTTGGAGATGATGTTTTTATTACTAGCTTACAACAAATAAGCAATTTGGCTGAAATAGGGCCAGATTTCAGTGATGAATATTGTTCTGATTTTTTTTTTTCAGTTTTGACTAGATATTAAAGAAAATTCTCCCCAAAAATCATGCACCAGAGAGGCAGGAGAGACTTTGCAAGACATTTCAGTTCTGTTCCCAGTTTGCTATAAGTCTGGGCATGCGTTGTGATCTTTGTATGTCCCAGTTCTTCGCTTAAAGAGTCTGGTGAATCTTTCTGTCTCATCTATGCAATCTGAGGCTACATTCTTAACATTTAATGTATCACTGAGATGCTGGTGTGACTAAATAGTACAATTACAAAAAAAAAATATCAAATTAATTTAATCCTTACTTCATTACCTGACCCTTCCTTTATTCACTTTCTCCATTTCAGAAAATGGAGATTTCTACTTTCTCTTGGCTATTAAAATGCATCGAATGATCTGGAGAAATATTCTTCTCCCCAGGCTGCAGCACAGAGGCTGTTGATCGCCAGCTCTGCACTCGCCTGGTGTGTGGAATACATATCGACGTCAAGGGGAGTTTCTCCGGCAGAACAAAGGTGGAATGCGCAAGCTGGAACGGCGCGGGGCACCGCTGAAAAAAAGGGGGCTGCTCTGGTTTGGCAGATGAAGGATAAATACAGTCTCTATTGCAGTCAGAAAAATGGTGTGATGTAAGCAGTTTTCCTGTTGATTTTTATCTCATTCTAAAGAAACCATTGAAAAAACCCCAAAAATGCATAGCACGTAAAATAAAAATATTGGGGAAGTCATTTCACACTCCAGTGAGGTACACAGGAGCCCCATGAACAGGACACTCATTTCTGTGTTGTTCGTATAGTTTGCGTCCCCCTGAGCACTCTAAATTGAATTCACAGTATCTGCAGGCTGTGACGGGACTCCCCTAAACACTGCAGTTCTCCCAACAAAAAACCTGCGAGCTTTGGTGCACAGACAGTCCTTTCTGAGTTCTGCTGATAGAAGCTGGGTGGGTTTTACTGTGTTCTCAGCCACCAGCTGTACTTTTTAATTTCTTTGTGAATTATTATGGACATAATAAGAAATATATTCTTTAACCTGGACTTTTAAAAGTCTGTATGAACCATAATGCTTGGTGAAAGAAGTAAAACTGATTAGCTCTTTCCCCAAGTGCTTTTGTATTTTTTAATTGCTACTAGGTTAAACACAGATTATTCATGATTATTTTTATACAATTTGAAGTCTTAGAACTACATACAGTAGTCTGCATCCTACTCCCCCAAGAAAAATGCCATGTCTTATTTACAGGGCAGAAATACAATAGACAGACAACAGTGTGATCACTGCCTGACATATCACCTTCCCCACAGCAAGGATTGCACCTGGAAAGTGTTTATTATAGCCAGAAAGACAGTCCTCCCTAAGATATTTTAGGATGTGACTCATGATAATGACTAATAGAAAGTTACTTTACTCATAAATCTGCTCTGTCCCTAATCCATCTGTTATTCTTGTTCTTACAAAAGGCAAAACAATTTGGCAGAATGGTTTTACACAGATATAATACATTTACATGATTGACTCTCCATTGCTGCTGGAAAAGCAAGCCATTATAGCATGAGAATATACTGTAGGAATTCCTTTTTGGATAACTTCTTTGCAATGGCAGTTCCAGGTGAGCCATCTAGAGGCAGAAGCAAGATTTTTCTTAAGAATACTCCACACTAGTAGTGTAATGAATTCCTCTCAAATAAATATCCTAAAAAACTTGTAGCATCATATGTACCGAGAGCTGAGATTGCCATCTGTTAAATTCATAAACCTTTTAAATGCTTTAATTTCCTGTATGCTCACACTATGAGTTTAACAGTTTCCTCTGCTTTTAAAAATTATTTCTGAGAGTGGTTTGGGATTGCTTTATGCTAATGTAGTATCAAGAAAAGGCTATATTAATTATAATAAATAATAAACCAATTAAAGGAGGGAATGTAGAGTTAAAAAAACTTGGAATCTCTTCCTGCTCTTGACTCTCTGTGTGACACTGGGAAATTCTCTTAAATGGAGTCAGTTTTACCACCCATAAAGTACAGCTTATAATTTTACTGTCTTTGTAAAGCACTTTATGGTCTTTGGATGAAATACCAAAACACTACAATAAAGATACACAGACAGTAAATACAACAAATGGCCACATTTTGCCTTTACTTCCCTCTTGCTTAATCCTATTAAAATCAGAACTACATGGTGCATAAATCAGAGCAGAGCAAGCAGTCTTTTTTCACTTAGCAGTAGCAGCATCAGCATCACAACACATCTTACGAAAGGAGGGTAAAAGTCACCAATCTACAACACGGCTGGGGTGATCTTAGAATAGGGGTTCAAACAGTGCACTCTGTGGGAGAATTTAGGGTGGGTGGTCATCAAAGGCTTATTTGCTATTAAAATTGCTAAATTCCTTTGAAAACGTTTCTATTCACACAGAATTTCCCTGTGCCATCTAACTGAACCCTACTGAAATACGAGATTTTCTTCTCAACATGCTGGCTGAAGTAATGCAGCCCAAAGCCTAACCTCTACTGCAGGCCCAGCACTTGCAGTTGATTACATGGCGCAATGTCGGCAGGGCTGCCTGGGTTGTGAAGTGGGAGGTGTAGCTTCAGCCCCAGGCGCTTAGAGTCTCAAATCCAGCTGAGACTACGCTGACTTAGAAATTGCTGGTGTCCAGTGCAGCCACAACTACACCAGCTACTAAAAGTAGACACAGATGCTCTGCCTTTGTATCAATTACAGCAATTGCAATGGGAAATAGAAGTGAAAAACCTCTCTTGGGAGCATTGTTCCAAGCCCACACGTGGGCATCTCTGGTAAACACACAGTCACTCTTGGGAGCTGGAAAAGCCCTTCCTGGACTACCAGCAGGGCCTGAATGACCGTTTAAAAAAATCTCTATGAAGCCTGGGCTGTAATTTGTCTGCCATTTCACTTTTCCCTGTAGTATAAAACATGAAACATACATCAGCATGCATCAGGCTGGACACACAGTGCATGTGAGTACTGGTGTGTGACACTCATCCACCAACGGTGGAGGTTGTCCACATGGAGCTCATCGTGGGTGGGAGCTTCAGGAAAGCAAGGAAGGATGGGGATAAAGAACAGGCTGGTGATCTTCTCTCCCTTCCCCAAGTGCACAGGGCATGCTGGGGTAGGCACTCTGGGAAAACATTGTGTTCTTGTCAAAAAAATAAATGAAATAGATGAGGGCAAGGAGCCAAAGAATGATGGTTCCCACTGGGAGCTGGAATGAGTCAGAAAATGTCTTCTATCCTGGAAACAGGCTTTTCCCGTGGCGTGATGCTGTGCATGGAAGGGGGTGGTGAGGATGCACCAACAAAAGTGAAAGATGGGGAGCTGCCTGTACATCGGCCTGTGAGTGGGTCACCACCCTGTGCTGAACAGTAACAGCTAACAAAGTCAGGATACAAAAGCACATGGACTTCTGCCTGATCCTCTCCTGTAAGAGCTGGTGTTTTATCGGGGGTCCTAGGGACAGGGCTGACCGAGTTCACAAATTCACTATCTTGGCTACTAGGGTGTGATTTGGACAAGCAGATCTGACCCCATGTCTGTTCCTCTCCATACCTCCAGCTTTGGTGAGCTGTGGGCAGCCCTCCACCTGGCTCACAGCATGCTGCAGATGCACGCCGCTGTCTTCTGTGGAAGGGGCCAGTTGGACTCCAGTCCCCATTTGCTTTGGACAGCTGTTGTCTCCTGTGGCTTCCCTCTCTGACCCAACATCATAAATGCTTGATAATGTATTTGAACGGTTCTTCTTTCACCCTTCTCTTTTGGGAATTCCGGAGCATTTTTGTTAACCATTTAAATAGTGCCAATAATTGCCCTCATGTAGTTGGAGATAGCTGGTATCAGCCAGCTATTCACTGATTTTCCACAGACACAAGCAGGATAAGCCTCGTGTATATATCACAGACACTTATACAGACAGAATAAATAAATTCCATTCTACAGCTGTTTCCTAGGTAACTGAACCAGGACCACAGAAACAGACTGTGCGCAGCTTAAAGAGTCAAAACAACAAAACTGCTGCATTTCTTTCTGTCTCCGAACTTTTGATTTTGTATGGCTACAAATACAATAGAAATGTTTCAAGAATGAAATACACCACTGGAAAATATGCACCTATTCTCATATAGCCAAAACATGTGATCCCAAGTGTCCTGTGATACATCACTTCTCAGAGTGATGAGCCACTCAGAGCAACCTTGCTCATGCTTAGATTTCTGCCAGTGCCCAAACCCCTAGAAAGCCACAGAGAGCAGTCATCAAAAATTGTGTGGTTGTGTTTCTCAATGTGAAATCTAGCCACCTTAGGCAAGTAGGCGTACTGTGTAAGCTGAGAGGAAGTCAGTCCTGTACAAGGAACTGGTGAAAGTTCTGGTCTCTTCAAGCAATGCAAGGGCTCTATCTCATTAACAAGCTGGAAGGTCCCAACGGATGGTACCACCTTGCATGAGCAAGGTTTGAACAGAATTTTTCCTTAATGAAACTGTCTGCACCGACGCGCTACAGGAAAATGCAACCAGATCCTTTGAAGCCCTATTCTGCCTTATTTTGTCCATGACGTAGACTGCCATATTTGCTTGTCTTTTCAACCATATACTACTTATCAGTTGATGTGACTATCCATGCTTTCAGCAAACTTCAGAGTCTGTTTTTGTGGGACATAACCCCTTTTTACATATTTGTATCTCCATTTGATTAACTAGAGTTGCTGATGGCTGATTTTCTTGTAGGTTGCTTCTTTTTGCCACCCAGAGCAACCTGGGCTCCTTACTGCGCTGGGATAGTTCCTGGGTCTGTATGCTGAATGCCAGCCTGGGGAGCCAGCAGCAGCACCTACCTTCCTCAGGGAAGGAGGGAGATCCTTCAGCAGAGCACTCCCTTCCTGTGCCCACCAAGAAGGGGCAACAGTTAGTGCAAAGGGCTCTGCTGTCACACTGGTGAGTTAGAGGAAAAAAACCTCTTTGGCAGGGAAATAGGCAGGTGCAACTTTGCACCTGCAGCAACAACAAAGGGAGAGCAGTTGTGAAAAATCTATGGAGCTAGACAAAGGTAAAATTATTTGGCTTCCCACAGTGCAAAAGTCTGAAGTACTTTCTGTTAGGACCTTGCATTCAGCTAGGAATATTAGAGAAAATAAAATAGATCATGCTGGGTATACCCTCATTTAATCCATGGAAAGAGTAATATGCAAGTAATCAACTGCTAAGTGATGTTTGTTTGTGACATTGTAATAATTGCTTCCAAACATATATTGTGCTGGTTGAAATAAATGTATTTGTTTTGTTGTGCAGAGCTATAGAGCAGTATTTCTGCCTTATGAATTAACACCTTTTTGTGGATTACAATCACTATAAATGTGTTACTCTAATGACAAAAGCCTGATAAATAAATAAATAAACTGTTCTGTTAACAGTAGGGCCATGGAAGGGCAAATATATTTGATCATCATTAGAACTGAGGTGATCTAGTTTTCATCTCCTAAGGGAGTATCAAACACTGAAGAATCAACAAAATTAGTAATTTTAGTTTAAAAATAAAATAAAAAGAATGCCTTCTTCAGTTATGCTAATACATCTAGCTATTTTTTAAAAGATGCAAAATGTGCATACCAGTGTGGGGAAAGAAAGTTTTTAAGTAGTGACACCAAAGCAAACTCATTTTCCTGTGTAAAAGGGTCAGAGAATCATAAATACCAGTGGGGAAAAAAGAGGTCTTCTGTTTTCATGATGAATTACATGCAATTTTTAGAAAAGGAATTAGAATATGTGCCTATCCACCCAGAAACTCGAGTTCACAGACTGAATTTCAGGAAACATGGTGCCAGCTTTTCACTGAATTACATTTGTGTGGTACTAGTGAAGGTAATGGGGTTATACGAGGTGAAAGTCCATGCAAAAATGGGCTCAGCCAGACTCTCTAGAGGTATGTAGAAACCATAGGGCTCGAGTCTGATCTGTTTTGGCAGTGATTTGAATTTAAATTATATTAAAGTCTATTGATTTCAGTGGATGAACCATGAATGTATGCCTATGTAAATGTAGCTAGAGTCAGATCACCCACAGCTATATCCAGCCCTGCAGCTATGAAACAGAGTCAAATTCTGATAACATGGTTTCAGTGCTTCTGGTCCATTTCACTTCCATATGCAAATGCTCAGTCTGCAGGGAAACAAGCTCCCATCTTGTCTGCTACCTGTTTCAACTTAACTCTTTGAAAATTGCTTATTCTGCCCTCTTGCAGTTCATCAGCAAATGGGACACACAAGAGTAACTGTTCATGTACAGCTCCGAGTAAATCAAGGAAAACAAGTCTTCACCTGAACTTCAACCAGTACATCCTTAGATGACTGGAAAAAAGCTTAGTTCTCCCATTAGTTGGCTAGGCAGAAGCAACAATTAAAACCAAACAGCAAGCACTCTTTGTCACTGAAATTCAGAGATCTCATTTCAAAGCCACACGCATTTATCAAGCAAGAAAGCATTTAGTCGCTGTAGTCAATTGCCTTAATGTACCTATTTTAAAATTTGATCACCTACATAAAAGTAAGAATAGGATCACATCATTTCATTGGCTGCAAGTCATAACCTTTCTTTAAAACTGTGCACTACCTTAAGGTCCTGTGAATACAGCAGGCAGTAAAATCCTGATGTTATTCATATATCACCTAGCTAGGAACAACATACAGTCTCCTGGGGTGAAGCTCTTTAGTAAGCATGGCAGGTCCAGAATTTTGCAGCCCAGCCAGTTCAACTTTCCCCTGGGTAGCAGGGAAGTGCTTGAGGGCCAGGCTGGGCACCCAAGTTACAGAAGTACACTGCTTTCTCTTTCGACGTAGCTGGCTGGCACCTGTGGCTCTGGCATTTCAGATGCAAGGGTGCCTAAGTTACTCTGACTTGTTAGAAAGCTAGGAATGTCTCCTGAAGAGAGGAGAGGAATGCTTCTTCCTGCTGGATAGTCTTATTCCTTACAAACGCGATTCAAAAGCAACCTGCAGAGTTACTAAACCAATGAATCACGTAGACTTGGTGGTCTGAATGTGAAAATACAGAAAGGAATTTAGAAACAGACAAGAGAGCCCTGAGGGGTCAGACTCAATGCCATGCTGATGATGGACTCCAGAAGAATCTATTAGTACTGCCTGATGAGCTTGCTCATCCAATTTATTGTAACATACAGGTAAACGTACAAGAAAACAGTACCACGGCTAAGCTTTAGAACAGAGATAAGGCCAGAGTCATGAGTAAACCTACACACACCCACTCAATTCTGTAATACAAGCTGCATACAACTTACAGAGTATAAAATGAAATACATCCATGGCTTGGCTTATACTTTCCATTTAACCTTATTTCTCCCACACCTGTAACTAATGTTATACTGAAGCACAAGCTTCAGTCTCTGCCTCCAACTTCTACCAGACTGCTCCTGTCTCAGGATTCATACTGGGAGCTCCCCTTGTTTAAAATAGCGCCCAAAAACCAAAGAAGTTCACTACTGTCCCAAAGGGCCGATGGAAAGATCGTAAGGCAGCTTGAACAAACCTCTCCCTTTAACTAATACAGGCCACTGGCAGAAGAAGATTTTTCCCATATTCTAGATACTACTGTGTTTAGTACGTTAGGATGTATTACCACATCAGGCTCAGTGGAGAGTCTAAAGGACAGCATAAAAGGAATTAAGGCTCATCCTTTCTCTCCATCAGCTCTGTGAACCTGGCAGGATTTTTCCTCTCTTGCTTTCAGTTGCTTGTTGATTTGTTTCAGTCATTCTCTTCTAGCTCTCTTCTAGCCTATCAGGCTTTTTTTTTTTTTTATGAGAGTCTGAGAGTGAATTGAAAACATAAATCAGAAGGAAGGAGTTCAGCTTTGTTAAGTTCACAAGCTGCACCATTTATGCACAGACTTAGTACAAAACATATACCATTTGAAAGAAAGCAAGCCCCAAGTAATTAACCTTAAATACTGTAATTATCAGTGGATTTTTTTCCCCCCAGACTCTTAAGAAATCACTTCAAGGACTGTTTTGTTATTATGGAAACCACTTAATATGAAACACCTCAGGTTAGAAATGTTAATAGCAGATGGGCTTATGTGATCACAGGTCTCCTAGTGATGGATCAATGGAAGTGGGCAGCCATCAGCTCAGGTTTGGGTTTTTTGGGGTTTTTTTTGTTGTTGTTGTTGTTGTTTTGTTGGTTGGTTGGTTTGGTTTGGGGTTTGTTTTGTTTGGGTTTTTTTGTTTGTTTTGCTTGGGTTTTTTGGTTTTTTATTTTTATTTTGGAGCTATTTCTTGCAGAATGGAAAAACAGTGGTATGTTTTCCTTAGGTTTACTCAGTGCAGTATTTCCTGACTGAAGCAACAGTTGGTCTTGGTCACAAATACAGAAAGGCTCATAATTTCCCACTACACAGCTGAAACAAAATGTGCCCTCATTTCTTACTCCAGCATACACTTTAACTATGTAGGAATGACAGGCACCACTTAGTTTAGGTGACTGTCGTTCTCCTCTGCTCTCTTTCTCCTTTTCCTTGATCCACTTCAAATCTCACTTTTACGAAAACAAAGTTAAATTTAGTTTAAATGACCAGTGGTATTATCCAAATTGCCCTTACTTTATTGAAAGGTCAGTGAACCATTCTGCTGGACTAGGCTTTCAAGTTTCTAAAGAAAACTAGTGGGATTCAGATATTACAAGCCCAATGTCAACATTTTGCATATCTATAACTATGAAAGACTGTTCTCTGGCTCCATTTCCACAGAGGATGCATTAGACATCAAGACTTTTTGGCATGGCTAGCTCAATGCACTGAGCTAGATCAGTGCTTCAGGGACCGCTTCAGAGCAGGTACTCTGCTCATCTTGCTGGTGTGTAGGCTTTCAAAGATAACTGAACTAGGTGAAATGAAAAATTATAAATAAACATTGGAGTCTGCTAGAAATACAGTTAGCTGATAACATGGAAGATTATACAGGCAGGACATGGTTGTTACACTGATGTGAAGGTACAAACTGTAGCGTCCTCATTTTAACTTTAAAGTATGAAAATAAGAGACAAAAGGCACTGAGTATTTGCCTCACAATGATAAGTCACAATTTTGTAGGACGTGTTATTTTTCCTAGGCCAAATTCCTTATTTTTGATGATATGCACAAGTATCTGGAAGTTCTCGGTGAGGAGAGCAAATGTCCTGTACATCCTGTAAGGTTAGCAAAACCTAATGGTCCCCCTTACTGTTTGAAGATGGAGCGGAGGAGAATGTTTTGGCTGCATCTTGGCAAGACAGGGAGTCTTCAGCTACCACACCAGAACTGTCTGCATCCCTAGTCCTCTGTGCCCCAGGCTAAGAAATGCCTTTTTCCCTTGCATTATATAATCATTAATAGCAATCATTTAATTAATTTATTGTAATGACAAGCAACCCTGACATTGAACCCGTCAGGGAACTGCACAAGCAATTAAAAATACAATCCTGCAGAAGGCGTCATGAAACTGATAAGATAAAATTAAATAAGTTATTAAAGTTCCACTTAGAAGCCTTACGAACCTATAAATATATATTGCTGAAATATATGAAGTTATTTCTCCCAAATGTAGATAGCTAGTGCTGAAATAGGTTGAAAAATAAGGTATATAGTGAGAAACAAGAGACACAGGCTTCACTCCATAGGTCTGAATAACCCTTTGCAAAATGGATTTTGTAAAAGTGTCTCACATGCCAATAGTAAGAAATTCTTTGCTCTCAGGGATGGCATATTCCTGGGATTGAGGCCATGTGTCCACACTTTGATTTTTCAGGAACCAGAGAATTGAATTGTAATTGCTGATTCTGCAATAAAAATGCTAGCAATATTGTTAACTGACTTCCCCTCCCAATTTCTGTTGGTAATACAGTAATTTTTCCACCTCCAGGATTATATTACCTGCCAACACAACCACAAATGGCCTGGAAAAGAAGGGAATTTTATTGCACTGCTTTAGGCCATGTCTACATTGGGTTGTTGAACCACTTTAACTGTGGTTAGCTTGCATTAAAGTAGCTGGTGCGTACATCAGACTGGTTTTCAAAGTGATTTAGTACCTCAGGCTACACTAAGCATCCCTCCTTAGAGCAGACATTAATCCATTTTGCAGGAAGCCGGTTCCCTATGGAGTTCATGTGGCCCTAGCTACTCTGCTGCCACAAACCCTTTACTTAGTAACTCACTCTGTACTAAGCTGCCTTGATATTTCTATGTCTGCAGTATGTTGAGGTTGCCTTGCCCAGGCGCACTTTCTTTTTAATAGTCAGTAGCCCTACAGACATCAACATAATAAGTTTACATATATTCTCTAGGACACATATATCTCTCTGGGTTTCTTCATGGATCCATGCATAGTTCTAACACCTGACTGCTCTTGCCAAAGATGCATGCTCAGCCTCACCACAATAAGATAACCCACAATGTAGATGCTTTCAGGGAATTGCTAGAGCAGAAAGGCAAAAGGCTGACCAAAGCTTGACTCAAGGCTGAGTCAAAGCAAGGGGCTCTGGCAAAAGTGCCATAATACAAAAGGCCATGATGGAAACACAGGCAAAGCTCCTAGACATGAGATGACGACTGTATTTTTGTACCCAAAACACAGATGAAGCCAAAACTAACATGGTGCATGTTGTCTGCAGCAGCACTGTGATAAATACACACAATGGAACTGACAGGCTCTGGGAAACCACTGAGAGCACCCAGCACCCCATACATACACGAGGTCAGACCTGGAAGAGAATTACAGGGTGGCTGAGATTCAGCAGATGTGGTGGAGACACACAGAGCCCCAGAAGGACAAGCACACTGAAACACAAACTCAAGAGCCAGATAAAAACCGCTGCTGGGTCTTGCCAACAAGTACGATGTGCTATATTGTTACACAAGTGCCCCTGGGGATTTTAAAGCGTAGGGTTTTTTTTGTTACAAGCTACATTGCAGGAGAGACACCCCCCCACTGCCTTCCACCTGCCTTTTAAGCCCACCCACAGACACTTATAGCCTCTTTAGGGAGGAAAGGAGAACAAAGCCAGAATCCTCCCTGCCCTCCTCCATGCAGCAGGATGAGGGTACAGAGGGGACATGCACCATGCCAAATCCTGTCCCGAGCCCAACCAGCTCACCATGGCCTCTTGCTACCAGATAAGGAACACAGTCCCCAAGACATGCAGTCCCCACTACCCTAGAGCTCTTCAGAACTGGAATAGTTTTTCAGGCTCTGAGAGTTTGCTTCCTCTGCCACGGCACATGTTCAATATGTCTTAATGCTTCAGCTATGTGTCATTCATTCTCTCTTACTCTCCATTTGGGACAAACAGGCCAAGCATAACAAGGGAGTTTTTGCACTCATAATTCGAGTAAAGCATTGCCAAAGTTTCTACTGATGTTAATTCTGCTGACAGTCAACAACTACGTCCAGGAGGGACTGGTTCTACGCTCATTAAAATCAATGATAGGACTTCTGCAAGTCCCTATGTAAAGCCAGTGAGTGTAAGGGGTGTTCATCACTGCCATGCAGTGACCCTGCAAGCTTGCCACAGTAGTGTCTTTGGGGAAGACACTTTTACTGCAGTGAACACAGGAACAGCCCCCCCCCCCCCCCCCCCAATTTATATTTCTGTGACAGAGAAATAGATTGAGGTTAGAGTTCCAGACAGGGAAAGGGCCTGCAAAGCTGGGTGAGCTATCAACAGCCCTTGATTAAAACTCTTGAATTCAGACTGCCTCAACATTAAAATTTGAGATAGAAAGGAGAGCTCTTGAGTCTCACTCCAATTCTGTTTCAAGAGAGAAGACTCTTTTCCTTTCCAAATACAACAAAAGATAGTAGATTTTATTTATTCCAACCTTTTGTATGAATGAAGGAGGGCTATAAGTCCTGGGCAAATGAAAAGAATATATCACATTGTTGCCTTTGTATTTCTCTTTTATGCTGCAAGTTCTTTCCTTTACTTTTGAACTGGCTATGAGCAACGGGAGGAAAGAGAGCTGCAAATATAATCTTCAGACCTTTGTGTGCAAAAGTATGAATCATTAGTGCTTACTGGTTTATTTGCCTGACAACAAGCATCTAGTGCCAGCTAGGTACCCAGAGTAGCCTGCTTGGCCTCCACGCTGCTGTTCCAGAAAGCTGCAGGCCTGCCTGAGGTCCTCCATTGCATCTCCTCTCTGACCCTCATTCTCGATACCTAAGTGTCTCAAACTGCACTGGGTTTTCCTTTGTTCTAAATCAGTCCTGCTGCTGCTTCCACCATTTTTAATTTCTAAGCCACAATGTATGTCAGTGTGCAGGAACACAGTTTCATATTTAACATTGCACAGTTGAAAAACTTGTCCTGGATAGACCCACCAAGTACATCTAAACACAGGTCCCTCTCACTACTAGAGGCTCCCTCTTCTGCTATACATTGCGGTCCATGTTGTGAGGCAGCAGCGAACAATTCAGGGTCTGACTGCCCATCTCTACTACTGTCTTTGTGGACCTAAGAAGAGGCCAAGCACTAATTTCATATAAGAAATTAATTAAGCTTTGAGCTAGCTAATGTCATGGTTTTCAACGTCCTACACATCTATCCATACCAAAGCACAGAACCACTCCAACTAAGTATAAAGTTCTGCATCCAAATCTGGTTCCCACTGAAACCAAATGGTAAGACTCCCACCAGAATTCAGTGAGCCTGGGGCTTGCTCTATACAAATTGTTAGGAATGCAGTTTTTTAGTTTGGTTTCCTAGGGGAATGGGATTTACGCAATCATGCTGTGCATATAAGCATGTCAGTCTACCCCAGTAACTTTGTACCCACTGGACAATTTCAAAAGAGAACCCAAAGACACTGGGTTTCTATGAATTCAGTAAAAATAAGGAGTTGGGTGGCAGAGAGAGACCCTATCAGTGCCCAGTGAAGGTTACGTGGCAAACTGAGCTCTCTCCTTGCTACACATCAGATAATCCATGAGGGAGACAGATGTAACACACCAGATTTCTTTAGTCCTGCAACCCATGAAGCAGCTTGATTTTATTGATTTTTGCCATTCTACAGTTAGGATTCAAGATTGAAATAATTCAGGGTTTGGGGCTGAGGTTCTTTTGTTTTGTTTTTTGGGTTTGTGTTTTGGTTTTGGGTTCTTTTGTTTGTTTGGGGTTTTTTTGTTTTGTTTTTAAAACAGAAGACAGAGCATGCCAATGGCTGCACAAGTGAGCAGAGGAGTTGCCTCAACAAATGCAAGCAGTGGTCAAACACCGGTCCTCCTGTGACACTATCAGGGTCTCAAATATCCTACCTGCAGAAGTAACTGGAAAGTGATTTGAAAGAACACCTTGACTAGTAAGGTATTGCAAAAGCTGAATGATCCGCCCTGTTTCTCATCTCCGATTCTTGGACAGTGACAGATGCACTATATTAAATTATTCTCACATTTGTATCTCAGTGACTTTCCCTGGTAAATCAAGCATAATTTAGTTCCTAAATATTATTTTTTGGATGTTTTTTACATAAACACAGTAGCCAGTTTCAGCTGTGATCCAGTAATAGAGAAAGACATATTCCTAGAGGAAAATTTGCAATTTATAGCCATGATGATATATTTTCTGTAGCTTTTGTATTGGGCTAACTCTGAGATAAGTATGGGGCTTGTCATTGTCTCCTTTGGCCAAACTCACTGTGGCTAGAAATCAAATGTAATTTATTAATTCAGTGCCCAGGAAAACTTCAGCCTATAAGTTTTTAGATAGATTAGAACTGTATAAGAGCTACATGAATTATGACTACCCTACAGCAGAAAAGTCTGTCCCTTTTATTTTCAGGTATGCATCCCTCGCACTTGAAGAGCCAACAACCTGTGTTGAGGCAAATGGCCTCTTTTGGGCTATACTTATAATTTTTTTAGAAAAACACAATTATAAAAGTGTCCATTTAAAATTCATAGATACTAACGGGTCACTAAAAACCTATTTTACACTGGAAAATTGCACTGTGCACATTTTTCTGAATAAAGCAGATTATATTCTACAGACAAATGAACAATTTATTCTGAATTGTGCCTCTGATAGTAGTGCTTTCATTGTAATTTCTTCATGTGTCAAAATTGTTGGCTGTTTTTTTAAGAATATACTATAGTTTTAGGACACCTGCATTCTCAGAACCATCCTTTCGTACTGTGCACAATCCGATAAATATGAGAAATATTTCTGAATAAGAGATAGCTCAGTGACAATTAAAGAATGAAAATCTTTAGTAATACTAAATAATTTTACATGGTTTTGTGGTTTTTTTGTATTTGCTATGACACAGTTTCTTGAGGACACTCCCTAGTATTGGAAACTTCCACTGACTTTAGATGAATTAATGCATAAATTAACATATATGCACATGCATGTTTGTGTGTGCACATGTGCACCCACACAACCTTGAAGTCTTTACTGCATTGCTGTCTGCAGACATTTTTGCATTATCTCCAGTTGCACCAAGATGTCACTTTTTTTTTGGTTTTTTAAGGATTCAGTTTTAAACTTAAAGGCATTTTCTCCATATTTATTTTGTCTAGGATCCAGTGCTCTACTTCTATCAAACAAAGCAGCTGCCAGTCTCAACAAGAGTTATATCCTTAATAACTATAAAGGTGTCTTCCCTATACTATAAAAGGCTAGCTGTTATTGTGAAACAATTGGGTTTTTAGTGGATTATGTACAGTGATCTCGTACTTTGAAGTAATATTGCCTTATAAAGTGGAACAGCTATTTCCTGACAGATGCCAGGAAAAGCAAGAGAAAAAGCATTAAAAAAATATTTATAAATAGAGCTTATCATAAAAAGGTTTAAAATTAGAGTTTATCTTACTCTGGGAAGAACAATTGTGATTACAGCACTTATACAGTAACTGGAAACCATGTTATTTTTATAATATTATTGCCTGCCTTCAAGTGAGACGTTGCTGATACCACGACATGATCAACCAGGCTTGTTAAGGAAAATTCTGTGTAACAAGTCAGAATTTTACCAACAGAGTATCATAGTTGCTCAGTCTTCCAGAGACAATTTATACCAATCCTTAAACACCTTCCATATTCACTGCAAGGAATGATAACCTTGAAACATAAAAGATCTGGGTGACTTGACAGCTGTAGCAAGACACCATGTGATCAAGATTCCCCAACAGTGAAGTTAAAATATTTTAAGGGAACTACAATAGTTGATCAAGGAGACATGTACTTATGGGTACAGAGAGAGGATATTCAAGGTCATATATATGATATATCTGTCATAAAACACCAATGGGGACCCATGAGTAGGCTATAGCAAATTTACTTTAGTTTAAGTGAATTCCAAAACCTTAAATTATTAGAGACAACCAAGTTTCTTGCGTCACTTAACTTCTTTTCTGCCTCTACCTTGAAGATCCTTCACTCACACTTGTTTTATAAACTATGCAATTACTACTGCAGATTTAGCATTTGATTGGTTTGGGCTGTATCTAGGGCTTTGTATCATGTAGAACAGAAATGACAGAGAGATTTTCTTAGAAAACATGAGAAAAGTTGCAGCTGTCCTGCATGATACCTTGGCACCACAATTTCTGAGAGGACAACCCAAGCATAGGACAGCAGCTTGGTCAGTGCTTCCAAGTCCTTATACTCCATGAAAGCATCTGACAACGGAGGGCTCCAACATGAGCTTATAAAAATACAAAATGCAGCTTGATTTTTTTCTATTGGAAAATAAGGTAATTTTTCCTACAGATAAATTATTATAGCAACCATTACATAAATGATGTCATCTTGTATATCCCATATGTGAGACTGGAAGATTAAAATTTCAAAGACCCAGGAGCCTTCAATGTCTAACTTTCATTGAGTTCCCTAAGCCTCTCTGAAAAAGCTCTGCCTTTATGAAGGCTGAGGCTGCAATGTTATTTCTAAAGACTTCAGCAGGGTCAGGGTTCCACACTAGCTATTACTTTAAAATGAATACGCAGTCTCAACCACAGGCAAGAGGAGTTGCAGTGATTTCTGTGAGGTTGCGTCACGCCATAAGAGGCTGGCGTAGATAGTCAGAGTGGACCCTTGTGGCCTTATGAAACAATCAAACTTCACATGCCAAAAGTATTATCATTTGAAGACAAAAAAAGAACTTTTGCAAAATCAAATCTTTTGGATTTATACACATACTTAAATGCTCTGCCAAATCCAGCTTTTTTGCATTATTATTTTAAAATCATATTTTTATTGGCTGAAGTGCTTAGCAATTGTGGTTGTTTGCTTTATTACAGAAGTATATGACAGCTAGCAATCAAGCATGTCACTTGAAGAACTCACCATGCCGATTATAAAAAGAATCCCCAAGTATTATTAAACTCTTTGCAGAAGGAGATGGTGGGGCATCCCAGGGCTGCAGATTAGGAAGAGGGTCTCTCCTATCAATAACTCACACACTTTTTTTTTATTCTTTTGCCTGATTTGATCTCACCACAGGCCAGGCCCTGTCCCAGGGGAGCATGACAAGCTGACAGGAGCTTTGGCGCAAAAGGGAGTTGGATTCTGCTCCCTCACTCAAGGCAAAGAGCCTTTGTGGCAGCACAGCCCTGGGCTGGCTCTGTGAAGCTTTGATGTTGGAGATGCTCTTGTAGGAAAGACACTTTAACTGTTTATGTTCATTGGCCAACAACATTTTTTCCTACCCCTTTATCAGCCAGCCATGAAGCAGGATATTTTGCAGGAAGGAGGTGGCAGTACATTTCTAAAACTGCTCCAGCTGCCTCCCTATTTCCCACCCTCAAACGCCAGGTATCTTCGGCTCTGCCCTGCTTCTTGCATTAGCCATAGGTTTTGTCTGCTGTAAACACAGCTCCTTGCTTAGAACAACTGGAGCTCTCTATCCTTGGTCGGATCGAGAGCTATGGTTTCACATGTATAAATGCTATGATGAATGCTAATATGTTAAAAATTCAAAGGTAAAGTTTGCGATGGAAGTGCGTTGCACATAGTTAACTGTGTATGAACACAGAAGTCTCTAAGCTCCCCACAACAGATTCACATATAGTTTTTGCATCATGTGCTCAGGGACAATTTGGCAATGTACAAATCATGGCTGCAAGATGCTTTTTTTACTTTATTCTAAGTGAATTTTTTATTAGTTTTCAGACATTTGCCATTATTGCATGGTGAAAGCATTTTACATAGAAACACATGGCCATACTTCTGGGGCTTTGAATTTGCATTACTCCAATTAAAAAAAACAAACCAAAACCCAAAACAAAAAACAAAATCAAACTCTTGCTTTGAGCTTCACTCACAGTAGGTCTGGGCTCTGTCTTCACTGAAGAACACAAAACCAAGTTCTGCTTTTCCTGTTGAAACACATGGGATTTGTACTTGCACAGCTAAAACACTATTAACTGGGGGCTTGCTGATTGACTTGTGCCAGTGGGGACAAGATCTTTTGCATCACTCCAGACTTTTTTTTATTTAATTCAAAGTTTTCTTGGCACACCATGCTATAGGTAAAATGAATCTGTGAATTCCACGTAGAATATCAGTTAATTTACTTATTAAATTATACTTCCAGCCATAATGTTGGGCGAGGAGGGGGCTCCCAGAAAATTTGGGATTTTTTAGTATAAAATTAGCCTTCAATCATGCAACTGTTTGTAAGTGAAAAAGACCTAAGTATCATCCAGGTAGCACAGGATATTGTGTATAGGAGTGTATATAGGATCCAGACTGAAGTCAAATCTTTCACTTGTCATCAGAAGGGTAGAGAACTAAACAATGCTAAATACAGCCACCATAAAGAAGATTAATATTTTACCACAGTATAGTTTCTCCGCAGATACTCTAGGGTAGCTTGTCCACTCTCTTAGCCTCATACTATTTCCTGTGGGTGCTGCCCTGAGAGCTTGTGACATTCAAGAGCAGACATAGCATACAGTTTTCATATGCCAATTGCTACCTTCAAAGCAATAGTTGCTGCTTTGAACTTGTAGCTGATGTCTACAAAGAGCTGGGGATTTCATTTAGAAGAGCAGGGAGATAACGTTATGTATATATGAACAGTATGCAAGTATCTTCCATCTGTGTGTATATGAGAAACTTCCATTTGAATGACATTGCACATCTTTGGCATGGCCATTTATCTCTCAGTACATTTTCTAATTAATTGGTGCTATTAAACATTAGAAATTAGAGCTTTATCTTAAAAAACAGAATAAAAGGGATCTTTAAAAATCTATTGTAGGTAGTTCATGCATGTCCTGATGATTTAGTACACAAGTTGCAAGTTAAAATAATTGGAGCTTAGCAAAAATCCCACTGGATCGAGTTGTACCTTCAGCTGCACCCAACTAATTAAAAAGAAAAGAGTGTGTTTATAGATTCTAGGTGGTCCAAGCAGCATCTTATGTTGACACCAATAAGACAAACAGTATTTAGCCCAAATAATAATTATATAAAGTAGATATTAAGCAGTACAACTAAGCACCGATTTATAAGACTGAAGAAGACAATGCTCCAAAATATTTATTTTTTTCAAAATAGAACAGATTTATAAAGTAATGACCTATGTGACAGATGTTAATTCTTCTATTTACAGGCTGTATTTTCCTCTTAGTATCTAAACTCACTTTGAACTTGCATAAGTTACAACCAACTGCTGACTGAGAATTGTACATATGTAGACATAGACTGAACTGGAACAGATTTTTAAACAGATTGTTTGATAGCCAAATGGCAGTAATATGGCCAAAACCAAAATGGACTATGGATCTGAAAATATTGCTGCTGATTAGCAGTAGGTTTTTTTTCTGAAATACCGTTCTCAACAGTAAATTTGTAAAACATGTCTGATTTAAAAAAAAAAGAAAAGGTAATTTGTTTATAATGTAGTTATTTAACAATGTGCATACAAAAGAGCACTTTGGTTTTCCCAGCATTCCAGGCAGGAATTTTCACTTAACATCTGCTTGAACTATTACAGGTTACGTAAAACACAACAAAAAAAAAAAAAAAAAAAAAAAAAAAAAAAAAAAAGAGTAAAATGTCAATTCTCTCAGTTGCAGAAGTATAAAGCAAGACTGGGGATGCTGGATACACCACATGAAGGTAGGTGTTTCCAAGTACATTAAAGGAAACATTATGCCTGATAAGCTTTGATTTTACCTTTGAATTCATTATGGGACCAAGTACGGCTCATGGAAGCTTAAGTGTTCAGGAGAGAGGCAGGAGAGGAGCTGCCAGAACTGAAGCACCTTCTTTCTGCAGAGACCGTGCTTTGCCCTGGGACCTTGAGAAGAGGGAGTAAGGAAAATACCAATGGCTTCATGTTCTCTACACTGACCACCATAGAAGAGATTACTTTAATCCTTTAGAGTTTGATGACGGAAGGGGAAGAGAAGGGCTCTGTGTACCTTCTCTCCAGTTGAATGCTCAACTATAGACTTCAACTAAGATAAAGCTGGCTCAAACTTTTTTTTTCTTTTTAAATCGAAAATAATTTAGTTCCCAAGTATCAACATATCAACCTTATGAGGCAGGTTTCAACTGGCACCTTATATATTGGAGGAGGCTACCTTTTATTACTATCAAAGCTGATCACGTTGTCTTTCAATGAATTCTTCCATTATTTTAATCTCTTCTACAGAGAGAGGCTCATTGTTTGTATGCTTCATATTTACAGCTCCTCCACTAGTTTGTAAACAGAATCTATCTGTTAGCTATACCTGTGTTTATTTGGCTAAGTGTGCTGTATACAAACCATGACAGTGTCTCTGCTCCTGCTTTGGATTACTCAAAACTTCTGAAGTGGGCAGCATCACTAGTACCAGTCAACAAGAGCTGCTGCAAACACTGTTTTCTAGTGTTTGCATAGCTGTACAGATAAAATAGTAAATCTAATTATGGTTACTAGGTTAAGTATCTTGCTGAAGGACCTGGTGCAGTACCACGAACACCCACAGAGGTTGCAGCAAAACAGACTTTACAGATAACTAAGCTGACCATGCATGTCAGGAGTTACTGTCTGGAACAAGCCCTGCAGCACTCCCATGCCAGCCTGCCAGCAAAGACCCATCACTTAATCTGAATTTGCAAATGCAACTATTTTCCTCCTGAGTTTAATTAGATTGAGTTACATCTGTGTTAGAGAGGCATCCTCCTCTGCAAAAAGGCATAGCTTGAAGCAAGTTTTTCCCCCTGCAAACTTTAGGATTAAAACCAGATGCTGCTGTTTCCACCTTCACAAGTCATATTAAGATGATTAGTCATTAACTCTTTTGGGTTTGGTTTTTGGGTTTTTTGGTGGGTTTTTTTTTTTTTTTGCACTACCAAATGATCTAAGATAGTTACAAGAAAACACTAACATGGGTGAGACTTTTATTACTTGCCAATTAATTTAACTGGTTGTGTGTAAAAACCATGGAAAATTGACATTGGTTAATACAATGCAGGTATATATGCTGACAGACAAATTAAAGAAATTATACCTTTATAAAGGTGATGACTTTCTAATTTCAATTTTCATGGAGGTAACAAATATAAATGGAGCTCTATCTGCTGAAAATTTGCTTAGTCCCTAAGACCAACAACTCAAATTCCAGGTGCTCACAGGGGAAGTATTATTCTGCTACTGAACATTTAAGAGTGGTAACATGCAGTGAACATTTTGGTGATCCTTTTTACAGTGCTTTGAAGTGACATCTGAGTTTGTCTGTAAGACTTCAACATTTGAAGACTTGTGTCAAGAAAGAAATAAAGCAGAGATATTTCTTAGCGAACCAGAGGAAGGGTTACTTAAAGGGTGAGCACAAGCAACATTGAATGTGAAAATGCTAGAAAAATCCAAGGACAAGATAAATCATGTTCCTGAGGTATACAAAAAAAACCAAAACCAAACCAAACAAGTTCTATAAGCAAGAAGCAAAAGCTTCTTGTCCAAAAGCATAAAAATTCATATTCAGGTGACTTATAGAAATAACCATTCCCACACAAAGTTGTCACTAGACTCCGTGTCTCCATCCTTCTGGTTTGTTCCTACTCTGAACATCAAGGCCTGGTGGTACACTGCTTGTCTTTGTTGTCTGCACGGTATACTAGTTCTCAGCCAATGGCCTCCTGTATGGCTCTTGAGGGGGGCTCTTTAAAATGCTGCATTTCGACTTAAACAAATACTAGCATGCAAAAGATGTAGCAAAGCCCACCAGTGAATGGAGAGGGGCAACAAAAGTAAGGTAAGAAGGCTGGAAATCTCAGAGACTCTTAGTTTTTCCCCCATCACATTCTATCTTGCAAAAGAAGTTTAAGTGCCAATTCCTTCCTGCTGAACTACGGAGGCAAGATTTAATGCTTACTTCATGTCAATGGTACAGCATCAACACCCTGTTGTTCCTCACCTGTAACCTAAATCCACACTACAACCAGAAACAGTAGTGGGACACCAGTTTTCAGGAAGGCTCCAGGCAGGACCCAGAAATATCCAGAACAGGAAATCTAATCTGGGGGAAGTAGCTGAAACAATAATAAAGAATAAAATTCATTAACAGACTAATGTAATGGGTGAGAGCTGAGAATGCTTTTTACAAAGGGATATCATAGTGCTCAAATCTAAGAGTTACGTGAAGATGGTATTGAGCAAGTGACATATCAAGGCATCGTCTCACAGTACTCTTGAAACTGCAAGAAGCATTAAGGGCTCTAAAGGAAACTGAACTGCCAGAGGACCTACGCAAAATCATCTCAGGAAAAAAATTGTTCAAGAGTGAGAAAAGTTACTGTACAAAATAACTGATCAGATATCAAAATTACTGAAAAATTGCAGAAGGATTTCATGTTATCAAACAATCAATAAAGTCACAAGTGAAATTCAAAGTAAAATTGCATATGCAAGAAAAATAACCCTAAATACATTAGAATGTATTTAGACTATAGGTTGCCAAAAATTAGTAGTCTACACCAAGGATCATTATGTATTTGACCTATTTGTATATTGCTTGCCTCAGCATGTGCTGCTGGCTGGATGATGTCAAAGGCAAGATATTAGTTCAGAGGGACCATTAACCTAATCCAGTAGGGCTGTTCTGAATTCAGCCAGGTCAAAAGGCCATATGAAGTAGGTGCTATAAGTTTTGAATATCCACATTTTGTTTAAAATTATTCAAATGGCAATAAAGCAGATTCATGGACTATTTCTCTTGTGTTTAGTAATTTGAATTTCCTTCTCATTCAGGCCCTTAACCTCTTCAATTACACCTTCACATTATAGAAAAAGTTTCAAGAGTCTGTGTCTCATAATGAAAGGATTATCATACAGTATTTAAAAAAAAAACACCACAACCAAAAAACCCCCCCCAAAAACAAAACACCACAAATATATCCCTACTGCATATTAATTTCTCACTTTCTCTTTGATCCAGTCATTTTGGTGGTTATGCATCTTTCCTCTATGAAATTGTCCAACTATACTGTTGCATATTAAAAAGAAAAACTAGCACCATCTCAGTTTCAAATAATAATTCTAGAAAATACATAACTTAATAGCTTTGAGAAGATTATAAGAAAATAGTTTGCAAAAGAGAGGCTTTATGAATATTATCAAGTTTCTCCCAAGAGGCTGTGGGAGCCACATTCTTGGGGGGGAAGCACAGAAAGTTCAGAAGTTCTGTTACATGCCTCCATGTGGCAAGAGGAATCCAATTTCAGGCTTTCAACTTGAAGCATTCCTGAGCACAAGTGTGTTCTTTTTCCCCTAGACCAATGAGAGGATACATGCAACATCCATCCCCTTTGCTTACCAACAGCAAGTTGTTGAATGAATGCCACACTTCCTTCATGAAGCACAAACCCATCTCCTGGTTAAGCAGCAAAGTAGCGGAGTGCGTCAGGAAGAAATACTTGTGCTCCATTTTCCCAAGGAATTGACTTTGAAGAAAGTGAAGGGTTAAACACTACTAGGATGAGGAATGGCTTTAACAGGTATCAGGCCCTAGTCTCCTAGCAGACAAATTACAAATACAGGACCTGTTCTATACATGAACACAACTGTGTTTTATTCCTGAGTAGTGAATGACTGTCAGCAGAAGTCGAGAGTCTGATACATGATCACATGTTGTCTAGACTTTCTTGGGACACGTTTCATCCCTTGAGTAAGCCATGTGGACACCAGCACAAGTTATCTGTGAGGAAGTATCTCTAGCACCTAGTGTGCCAAAGCAGGAAAATAAAGTAGGAAAATGTAACGAGTCAGGCAAGCAGAATTTCCTTTTACTTATAAAGCTGTTGCTAGGCTTTAGGACAGATTTCTTGTGGTACGTCCAAGTGCACTGGATGCAAGTGCAGCAGACCAACAGAATAACCTCACTTTGTAAATTACTCAAAATAGGACATCCCTGTATACTGAATAAGTTGGTCTAATAAAAGAGATGCTACTGCTCTGCACAAACCTTGCTTTGTACTGAATCAATGATAGTCAATCTCTTCGTATTTCCTTGAGGCTATTTTGCCTTCTTGGTTAACAGCACAGAAAGAACAATCAAAACATAGATCTACTTTGATTTTCAGAAGGTTTTTGAACACAAGGAGGCCAATCAAGAGTAACAATCTTCCATTTTGTCCTAAAGCACTGACTGCTAAATTCTCCATGAAAGTGACCAAAAATAAGTCATTTATGTAGCCTCATTGGTTGACAAAAATAGGACATCTTTGCACTAATCCTTTTCACTCCTGGGGTCTTCTTCCCTTTTTAGTATTGTCAGGATAATTGACCTCTTCTACAATAATTGTTCAAAACATTTTATATACCACTGTCAGATCTTCTATTTCATCCTACCCTCAAGATCTATAACAATTTGTAAGAATACTAATGTATTTTATTGCTGTTAAGCAATGAATGCTGCTATTATAATAAGTAGTCTGTGCAAGCCGTTTACATATCAGACTTTTGTTTTCCATTTCCAATCTCTTCTTGACTTCTTCCTCTTCTGTGGGCCTATTGTCACAGTGCACTTTACATCCTGGAAGCCTGATATTTGAATCAGCTATGCTGATATAGCTGAATCACAATAATGACATCACCCTCCTCCTGAAAGTGTTTAAGGGTATATTATTTTTCCTCTGCGCTCAAATTTCCTTTAAAAACAGACTCAAGAAATGAATACAAGAATTCAGGTTTTTTGTTCAAGTGCATTGTCTTCAATTTCATTCTCAATTTTACAGAATGTGTTTGCCAGCTGTTCTTTTGTTATTTTCATACCTCTCTGTATCCAATTTTCTAGTTAAATACTTACTAGTTGGCCTAAATTCTGCTCCCTAATGTGCATGATCGGAAATCACAAGTATATCCAAGAACTGGAATTGGCTCTATCTATTCACCCACAGCCAGTCATATCTTTGGTTTTTTTGGATTACATCCGTTTCATTTTTCTTAAATAATCTAAGCCATTTTACTGAGGCAGCTTTTGACAGACACATGTATATAACTAGCACCACCTTTACTGAATTTAACATTACTCAGATTTGATGTTTTTAAACTTAGCGTGAAGCAGGTTTTTTGATACAATATTCTCAGTAGCTGAACAGCAACCAGTTCTTATGCATCAGTGCAATTTTTAGAATCACTTCAATTAGAAAGCCAAATTACATGAGTTATATAAGCTTTCTAGCAAATTTAATCTATAATACAAAACCTATTTGCCAAGTGTAGGAGCGTTTAGGTAGTCTTATTAGATTCCCTTCCTCTTATAGCTCTGTTATGTATTTCCAGGCACTTGTAACCCCTCACTCTATATAAACACATGCAGGTCTTTTAGTGAAGCATACACAGCCAGCACAACTGTATATAACATAAGCTGCAGCTGTTAGTTTGTGGAATTCAATATTTTGAATCTAATAAAGTATTTTTACTTTAACATGGGAGACAATATTTGTACTCTACCTTCAGTTCTTGCCATTATTTTGCCCTTTATTTTAGAAACTGACAGCAACTCATTCAGAAAATGGATAGCCTTTTAATTTGTGTTTTAGCATACTCGACTATTTTTACTAAACTTAAAATTAGGGAAGAAGACAGCCCTAAAGAAACAGTCTTAGGTCAGATGATTTATTTGTGTAATTAAAAATTTGGAGTAGGCATTAGCAAAACCTACCATGCTGTAAATGGCCTTTACTGACTCACATTCAACTATTGCTTAGGCTTTTCTTCACACCTCCTAGTCGTAGCTAGCACCTGCTGCTTCAGAGGAAGGTTGTACTCTCCTCTTTGTGCAGTAAGTTCAGGCTCTTGCATAAAGTTAGACACGGGAAGTGGCTGTAAGGACTGCTTTGTCCTTACAGTAAGGATTTACAGTAAGTCAGTCACAGTAAGCAAACGCTGCTGTCAAAAAACATCCATCACTATGTCTAAAGATTCATATTGTTAGCTGTAAAACTTCTAGATACTCTCTAACATGAATGCAATTGCAACTGTACTCAGTTATATCAACAGATGTTTTAACAGAGACAGGGTGCTGAAAGAAAATATACCAGCTTAGCTTCAATATCCAGCAAAATACTTAGACCCTTTAGAAATACTTAGATGATAACATGGCAATTGACACATCCACATTGGACATTGTCCTGTAAAATGGAAGGGAACTGGATTGATTTGACATGATTTGTTTTAGATAACAGGTGCTATGGACAGAGGAGAAGCAGTAGATGTCATACCCTGAATTTAGTAAGGATTTTGAAGGTGGTTGGAAAACCGTATCCAGTGAGCAGCTGTCAGTTGCTGACTGTCAGGAAAGAAGGGTATATCAAAGCAGAGTTCTGCAAGAGTCCAAGCTGGCTCTGGTACTACTCACTACATTGGAAGTTGGATGGTCAAAGATAATTTGAACTCTAAACAAACAAGTAAAACCACAGATACAAGTCAATAGGTGAACAGACTGAGTATTCTTCTTAAGCAAAAAAGAATTAACAATATAGGATTGCACAAGCAGCTGATCTATAGGAAAGAACGAGGGAGTTATAGCAGATTGCAAGCATGAATTACATAAAATAGTCCCTCTGCTCTATTGATCATGCAGGTGCCACAAGGCAAGGACTAGCTCCACTGTGGCCACCAAACTATAAGAATTACCTAGGCCAATTAGAAAAAGCCGGGGAAAGCCATGAGAAATAGTGAAGGCCTAGAAAATACAGCATATGAGGAAAGAATAAATGAACTGGACTTGTTTAATCTTTAAAAAAAATGCCAAAGGACAGACATGATGAACTGTGGCAAGAAAGGAAATCTTTCCATTCCCTTAGCAGATAGATTTAGGGGCTAAAAGGCTTCAGTTGATGGAAATAACACCAAAGAATACAAGGAAAAGCTATCCAAAGGCAGAGTTCAGAAGTGCAGGAGTGGGCAGCTAGCAGGAACTGCAGGGGCCTTCACTGCAAGGTTTTACAGCAAAGAAACATGGGAATAAACAGCGGAGACACAGCTGACCCCAACTTGGGAAAGCCAGGTGAATCTTACAGATCAGTAAATCTGTCCTATAGAGAAGGTGGTGTCTTTAATACTAGCGCCCTTTTGTGTTTCTGCTGCTGTTATCAAAGTTAGACCTCAAGTAGATATTTATTGGTATTTCCTCTCCAACTCTTTTGAAGACTTTCATTCCTCTACTGCTTGAACCCCAATTCCTTGTTTTCTGCTTCAGCTTACAGAATACACTGTGCAATTGCTCATTACTGGCCTGAAAACAACAGCATGTTTAGCTACAAGGTATTGATCTGCAGGATTATAAACAGTGACAAGCCATAAGAAAGATTCCTCCCTCCCGATGTTGACTTCTGTTTGGTCTAATTACGCAAAACATTTCAGCTGCTGCCTTGTGAGTTATTTTGGAAGGAAAAGCTCTGCCCTTCAGACCAGGGAAGTGGTTATAAAGTGATGAGAAAGTCTGACATGCATTGTTTTAATGGTTCTACCAGAACAGGTAATTTCATAGTAAATACTACCATATTAGACCAGTCCAATGAATTAGACACAAAAGCTATAAAATTAATCTTCAATAGATAAGCATGCAATGGAAGATAAATGCTGTTATTTATACCTGATGAAGTGTGTAGGGTTTTTATAGTAATTTGTACTATAATTTACTTATGTTCAGCAAAATAAATTTTTAAAAAATATTTTTGATGGAAAACTGGGCTTTGCTTGCTTTTTCTTTGTGAAACAAACCTGCACGCCACAAAGTATTTTGTATACATTGACAACATCCAGACATCAACCAAAGATTTTTAAGTTATTTTGAAATGGCTGCAGTGTCATCTGGTTTATGTGATGGATGTCATTTGCCTCCATTTTGCAGGGAAATTGCATCCCACATCATGGTGAGCCCAGAAATGGGAACTTGAGAAACTCATATGACACCTCCCAGATGATCAATTCCTGGTTTTCAGGAAAGATTTACACCCCACTCCAAATAGTCAAAAGTTTTCCTTGGAAATTACCTCCATTACACCCTTCACCTCTTTTCCTCAGACCTTTCCATGGCAATTGTTTTTCTATTCATAGTGTGTATTCATACAACCCTCAAATTCATCTAAAGAATAACCAGGAGACTAAGAGACTGCCAGGAGATGTTCTGGTAGAAATTATCTTTGTATGAATATTACTAACTATTAAGTAGAGGAACATCAGAGCTGGAAGATGTGATTTATGGGACGCATACACACATATGCACACACAAGATCCTGTTGGGACAAAGAAAGAAACCAACACTCCCCAGCTGTCACAAAACTTAGTTTTAAAAACAATGATCATGCAAAGAATAATGAAAAACCCATTGTCTTCGAAGTTCCATAAGTAGAATTTGCAGATAATTCCCACATCATACCTATATCCTATTTTCAAACAGGACTTTAGCCTTTAGGAGACAAAAACAAGGAACCCAAATCATCCAAGGAAGACTTCAGTATTTTGAAGTGTAAAGATGCACATGCCTAGATGAAACAGCTTTTGAAAGTGCCTAATCAGATTACATAGCTAATATGTAATTATCTTGAGTTTAGAAAAGAAACAAAATTCTCACTTGTGTATTTCTTTAAATGTGTATTTTTCATTTATATTTATTTTTAAAGAAAAAGACCATGTTCCTCGCTCTTGTCATCCCTTTCTGAAAGTGCTAACCTGCAGTCTGGTGAAGTCCTTTAAAGATAGACTTTCTTTGTCTTTACCACCTCTCTAAAAGCTGTATAAGCAATTACCTTCTGCCCCAGTTACAGCCATACAGTGTTCTGAGTGCACAATGCAGCCCAGTTACTCAAGGCTGTATAGGAATGTCACAAGTTTCACTCTTGATGGAAAAACGTTTGGGGTGAAATAAAAGTAGATGTGGGTAATACTTTTTTTTTCTTCCTACTGCCCAGTCACGCAACACTGTGACTCAACATCAAAATATTTGCTAAATAGGAAACTTTTTTTTAATCATGACTTTTAGCTTAATTTACACTGAAGTTTTCAAATGAGAAGATTTATTCTTCCAAACATTAATCTAGAGATAAATTGTACACATGGGTATGGATGCTAAGTGGGAACATTCCTTCTCAGCCATCAAGCAAACAGTGTTGAACTATTTTTAAAAAAGTAGTAAATAACTTAAAGTAACAATGACATCTTTTGGATATTTGCTCTGTTTAAATTGGCAGCTCAAACCTTTATCTTCTTCTCACCAAATTTCTACATAACCACAGTAATGCAAAATTAACCTTCTGCATCTAAAGACCAGCTGCCTGAACCTCCTTCTGCAGAGATAAAACCAATATGCTGCCCTTGGCTTCAGCGGTCATAAGCCTGTGTTTCTCCAGATTGTTTCTTAAACTAGATTGCATTACATTTCATTTCAGTCCTTGTTTTGTCAGGACTTTATCTTCCAAGATGCTAAAGTAACCCATGTATTTGGTTTGTTTCTTTTAAAGTGTGCACAGTGCCCCATTACAGAAGTTGTTTGACAGTGACAAAAGGTAATATGATTACCTGCTTGACAACCATTTTGGAAGAGAAAATGTAACTGGTTCCCCCCCGCCCCCATCTCTCCATAAAACAGGTAAGGAAGTGATCATGAACATAATTAAGTGTGGTACCAAGGATCATATAATCACTGATCAAGTAAGTTTTGCTTTAATAACGTCTTTCACCTTCATTCACTTTAACATTGCAAACCTGCCCTGTCTTGCTGCACTAGATGTTGTGGAAACTCATTACAAAGGACCATTTGTCCTCCAAATGCATAGTGCAACAATAAGCATTATTAAATACACTTGTGATATAATCTCTTCTGAGAATGATTATATACTATGCAAAGATTTTTTCCATCTATAAGAATGAGTTTAATAAAAAGTTATTAGAAAAAGAGAGGCTGAATAATTGCTTTTTCTAGAAATAGCTCATTTATGCCAAATGTCATTCTATTTACCTCAAATTCCACAATGATGCTTTGTTTGGTTCAATCTGGTTTGCATTTCTGAATACTTGTCAGTATCTGCAGGTAACTATTTTAGTTTCATGAAAAGATATCAAATCCACATTAGGCAGCTTTTCAAATACAATTGTAGTCCTTTAAGTTGTTACAATTCTTGCAGTGCTTAACCAGGATTTTAAACGAAAATAGGAAGGAGACTGTGTGTTATTAAAAAGTTTTCATTGAAAACTTTGAGAGTGCCAGTACTTTAAAAACGTACAGCCACCTGTATTTTCTTTCTCACTGACTTGAGACTTACTGATCCTTTCCTTCCTACAGCAAAAGGGCTCATCCACAGTCAAACTTGTCTGTAGTAGTGCAGCATACCAAACTACACATTAGAGTGCTGCTACAAGCCATGACTAGGATGCTACGGTAGGGTTTAGGGACAAGAGTTAGTTAGGAAACTTGTCTTTTGCAGCACTGGTCTCCATTCTTAAATGCCACATTCCATCATTAAATAAATGAGCATGCCCCAGTCCAGTCCAAGAATACACTGTGTTTTTCAATAAAAAGCCCTAGCATTGCTGCAGAAATTGGTCTCTGTTCCTAAGCTTTTTGCGAACATTTGAACACCATCTAGCAATGCAGTTACTGCTTTTAAATTAGTTACAAAAAATTTCACAATGGTTCTTGAAGGAAGTGAAAGAAAAGTGTGCTAGGAACGCGCTCAGAATTGGCCTTAAATAGATATAAATCAGTCTCAGCGTTGATTGAGGTGAGCTCCAGACTATAGATCAACCTGAAGAACCAGGATTTATTTAGGACTAAATAATTTTACCCTTGTTTATAAAATCAAGCCACGTAACAATGGGAACCATGTTAGAGGCTACTCACACCTGCAACAGTCAAGACAAGACTGGCTCAAACACACCCTTGAGCACCCACAGGCATGATGCTGTCATACGTCATCCCACCAGTGGTGTTACTGGCGCTGCCCATCTGGGTTTCTCCAGGTTTCTCTCCCATCAAGAAATGCTATCTGAACACAATGCAAGCATTGGCAGGGACTCATCCAGGCTGTGCAGATGTCCAGCAGCCAAGGCAGTCCTTGAGCCACAAAGCAAGCACTGCCCACCTCTGAACATTTTTTGTCCCCAGCCATGCCCTGAGGTACCAAGGACTGTACCTGCCACATGCATGACACAGCAGAAGGGCTCACAGCACACCCTTGGGAATGACAACTGCTGCTGTCTCTGCTTTCACAGGTAAGCGTGGTAACCCCATTCCTGCCTCCTCTGCTGCCCAGCACTGGGTTCCATCTTGCAGGCACCACAGAGAAAAGGGAGCAAACCTTGCCAGGGTCCACAGCACTCACTAACATCACCCTGCTGAGGAGGGACAGCTGGGGTCACACCAGCTTTCTTGCAGAGTTTGTTTAAATCCACCCTTAGAGGAACATAGGAAACAGACTGTTCTGTAGCCTGTATGACCATCCTACATGTAGCTATCAGAGTTAACTGAGTCACAAATTAAACCACAGCCTACTACTGCTGGATAGACTATAATAATTTTAGAGAAATAAATACCTATTTTAAGTGGAATTTGACAATTAGGATATGTTGGATTACTGAGATTTAACAGATTTTCAGTGGGATTTAATAAGTTTTGAAATATGGTCTCAGATTTTGCTATAGAGACAGTTCAACCTTGACAGATCCCAAGATAATGATCTTAAGGGCATTATGTACTTAGCTGACACAAATAATGTATTTTAATTACAGTTAATAAGAGTCAGATTTTGTTTTGAATTCCATGATGTCAAACCTGACACGCTCCTTTAAGGAATCTGTACAGAGAGCACAATAGCTTTTTCCTGTAACTCATCTAGACTTTTTTTTGCTCATGTCAGTTTGACCTTGAAGAGAACATGATGTCCTTTGAGAGCCTTTAAAAAGAAAAAAATTCACACTCAAGCCCAACAATTCTTTCACTAAAGAGACCTCTGTATCTTTAGCTGGTGAAATCCGTTGCTTGATCATGCATTAAGAGGCAGTGTTCGTTGTACTCTGTTTTTACAGCAGAATACAGATACAATTGAGCTCTGATTTCAAAAGTATCACCACTACTACTGGAAATTTTTATACCAGTGTTGGGAGTCTGATGAGATAGGCTGTTAAACATACAGCAAGGGGATGCAAATCTGTACAAGCTTACATAAGGTCTGATCTTTTAGTTATTTAGATAGGATAAAAAACAAGGCTCCTGGAAGTTACTAGGCAATGCGAATAGCCCAATTGATTTCAGTAAGGATATTTATGCATTAGCCATTATTAAAGTATCTGCAAATTGGGGCTATTACACTAACAATCAATTGTAACTGATGTCAGTTAATTCATTACATTTGCCTGCATATAATATCTGGTGTTTTTACTGATATCGTAAGCTGTCCTGAAGATTCCATCATCCTGCAATAGTTTAGCAGATAGCTGTAAATATGCCAGCAGCCTCATTAGGATTTCACTAGATAGTTCAGTGGAATTAAACAAACAATGCTGATAATAGCAGAGATATTTTCTGACCATTACACTGTTCTAAGGAATTGGGATTGACTACAGGAGGGGTTTAGAGAATCCACAAGACCAAGTTTTTCCTACATGCAGCGCTAGTCAAGTGCTCACAGACATTATTTTATTTGCCTGATCCATAAAACGTATATACAAAATTCATCAGGCTTGATAGGGATATTCGTCTAAGACAGATTTATACCTTCACATAATCCTGCTGGCAGCTACTTAGTCATAGATAGTAAGGCCAAAAGGGACTGTTATGATAGTATAGTCTGACCTCCTGCATAACACAGGCCAGTGAACCTCACCCAATAATTTATGCTTCAAGACCATAATTTGTGTTTGAGTTACAGCACCTCTTTTAGGAAGACCTTCAGTCATACCTTAAATACCCTAAGTGGAGGTGAAATCATTACATGTGTAGGTAAGTTGTTCCAGTGATGAATAACCCTTACTGATAAGAGACTGCCTTATCTCTAGTCTGAATTTACATAGCTTCACTTTTTGCCATTGGATTTCTCTGTGCCTTTTCCAGCTGAATGTATTATTTTTCCCCACAGACTCTTGACTACTGTAAGTCACATCTTAACCTTCACTTGGAGATGTTAATAGACATCTTTCAACATAGAGCATGTCCTTGTACTCTAGTTAATTTTGTAGTTCTCTGCACTTGTTCTTATTTTTAATGCATCTTTTCTGAAATTTCATAACAAAAAGGGCCACATCAATTCTACATCTACAAGACGACTTACTTTCTTACTACATGGGTGCTCGTGCTTAGCAAACAAACCCTCACAACCCTGCGTCCTCGTGAAACAAAGACAAATTGTTTAAATAGAACAGCTTTAAAACATTAAAAACACATAAGCAATTAAAGATGCGTATAGATATCGAGTGTGTAATTCCCACTGACAGGATGAAAAATACCTGATCCTGGATTTAAAAACATCCAGCATTAACAGTTACTGCTTAACCTACTGCCTTCATCTATGATGAAACCTGACTTTTTTCCAGTATCAATATGGTTTTCCTTGTTCCTTTCACAACCCAGTACAGAAAACTTTGTTGCATTTTTACTTTATCAGAATTAAATGATATTGCCCCCAAGTCTAATACTGGACATGACTGAAGTCAGGATTCAGTTCATTATCAGACACAAGCATTTCTTGTAACCTCCCTTTACTTAACAGAAGTGAGACCAACTTGAAGTATTTTTAGAATGTCTGATTTTATCTAAACTTCATATTTGGGTGTGTCATTTTTAGCTTTAGGCTGTATTTCAGTTCCCAGAACCCTACAAAAAAAAAAAAAATCCCCCTAACAACAAAACCACAAACTTTTGACATTTTTTACCCACACTTACAAAGTCAATTTTGAGAGGAAAGAAGTTGTTTGCCAGTAAGGTCTGTATTGTTCAAAAATAAATAAGTATAAACAAGCAATTAGTTCTACTTGATGCTGTTTAAAAGTGGCAGAGAGTTAAATCAGCCCCAAAACTTCTGAAAGTTTATGCGTGGGAACAAGCACTCCAAACAGCACCCACTAACCCATTCCTTAGCTTGAGCCAGGATAGCTTCTGTTTCCATGTCAATATATCTCCCAGGAAACTGAAGAAAGCAGTCACTTCTCAACTCCCCACAGGTTTGTATACCCTAATTTCCACTTTTTCTTCTCTGTGTTTCTGTTGGGGAGCTCACTGATTTCTTTTGAACTACTTATGCATGCATATACATGCATTTATTTATGTACACACATATGTGTCTGTGTATATATTCCAGCTGAATTGGCTTTTTTTTTTTTTTAAATGGGGAGGATTGAATATGCAGAAAATCTTCCTTTGGCCTGTGCACCAGTTCTCTGCCTAGTCCAAGCCAATTACTATACCCGGCTACAGCACGTGAGGCTCAGCAACTACTTCCGAAAAATCAGTTGTATGCGTACGTCATGGACACGGGATGCATTAGTCCCATAAAAGCAGAGAAAAATTAAACTCAAAATTTATAAAACATTCATGCTGTCTGATTAACAACTACTATTTGATACTGAGCTCTTCTTTACATTTTGTAACTTAGATTTCAGGATCCAAGGTGACTGTATTGCATTGGGGGAAAAAAAAAAAAACAACAAACCAGCACTAGAGAATCACTGAGGACAAAACAAAGTTATTTGACAGAGATGTGACATACTTTTTCTGCGTGCTTTTGGCTATCCAAACTCCTAATATGCATTGAGGCATGTTGTCTTATTGCCTACTTTACAGCTTTAACATAGTATCACATTCCAAATTCATGGCCACCCAAGATGGATGCTTCTTTTATTGATAAGGCGAATACTAGAGCAAATGGAGTTAGGGGATTTCTGTTCTAAGACTGAAACAATACTAGATCAAAACCCAGGGCAACTAAGTTCAAGGCTGTCATTAAAAATCTGTGTGACTTAATTACTAGCGTTAACAAATAGAAGCTAGGCACTCTGAAGATACTTTTAATGAAACCCATGCCTCAGGCACCAGAGTTGGCAAGGCATTTCTTCATCTTTAACGCACTACACAACTATCACAGATTTTGGATTTCTTCTCAAGAGTATCCCTGTGTACAGGGGACTGGGAAATATATAGGGCAAAGATTTGCTCTCACAGGTGCTTTTGCCTTTCTGAAATACAGTTTCAGCAGTGCTACTGGCAGCCCATTAGACATCTAGGTGAAACTGTAAGGGATCAGTACAACAGAGACCAAGTCTTCCTCCCCTGTTCCGGTCCTCTCTGCTCCAGGTGAAGAAACATAAGCATAAAGTTACCATGGAGGTCAGCATAGCACTAGGAACTGTGTTTATCAGCCAATGATTTAGTTGTTAGCGATCTCATTTGTATTACCTTTCTGCTATATGGTTCATTTCTCTGCTGTAGTTTTGAGCTTAGCTTAACACTCACATTTGCTATTCTGTTATTCATTCATGCACCAAAAAAAGAATGTGGTCATGTCAAGCCCAACATTTGGCAATCTCAATACATGTTTTAAAATAAAAGAGACAAACACATCACTACAATCTTGTTCTTGTGACTGGAAGTGGCCTGCACTCATAAGCAAGAGCAAATTTGTTCTTTGAGTACTTCCTTCAAAATGACCTAATATTAGAGTTCTCAAATTCTACCTATTTGTTCCATTAATCTCTTTCAAGTCAGCTATTTTGTGTTGATAATGTCTAGATGTTTGTCACTTCTGCCATTCCAGGCTTCTCTCTTTTACTGTGAGGATCTCAATGAACTTGTGTCGTTTCCAGAATTACTGAGGAGTTTTGAAATAGAAGACTTGTGCGGAAGTTTTACCAGGTGACATTAAAACATAAGAGTATGACTCTTCAATTTCCATGTGTTACATCCTACAGAATTCAGCTATTTTTACTACTAGTGGCTTGTTCTTATGCATATACATATGAAGCATCAGAAAGTAATTTCAGCTCTTACAGAAGACTTGCAGTCAGGTATCTGATGATATTTTACAAAGCAGGGCAAAGTCATTCTTACTGTTTTATTACACATGGGAAATTGAGGAGCAGAGAGAATCACTGTTGGAGACAGGAGGTGGGTTCGTTTTTCCTGCCTGTTAGACTGATATGCAGCCCAGCAACATAAGCAGATTGAATTATGTCTATATCTAGAGGTCTTTCAGTGCAAGTTGCACTGATACAGCATGAAAATTGCTAGATGCTCTGCTTTTGCAATGAGGACTTTTGTAAAATTTAATTACTTTAACCCAAAGCTTAAAAACAAGACCCATAAAAATTACACCAGGTGCTGATAATACATTTCATAACATTTAAATTTTTTTAGACAAATTGTAAGAATGTATGGAAACTTACAAAAGATTAAGCCCTTTTATAATGCTAGAACCAACAAAAAAATGTAATATAAAGCTTGATATGACAAAAAACGCTTTCAAGTTTCTATAAAATTTCTTTTTAACAAGAGACTTTGCCTCTTATTAACATGTACTGTGAGAAGCTACATGGAAGGAACTAGATAAGCCCAGTCCTATGCTAAACTGGGTAAAATTACTAAGTCACTTTTAGGATTTACTAATGCTGTAAATAACTAAGGTTTTAGCTCACAAAGTAACATTTCCTCCAGATGCGATGTGGAAACCACCAAAAGTCTGACTCATTACTATGAGTTATAAATCACAGATTAAGTCTTGATGAAAGGAGCCATGGAAGAACCCACACAGTTGAGAGATCACTGATGGTATAAACAGCTGTAACATTAGTAATTCACTTTAACTGCATCGAATTAATAAGAACACCAGTTTTCTGAATTACCATGTTATACTCACGTGGTTAGATAATGAAGGTTCAATTAGAGACCTAACTTTTCAGAGCTTATTTCTGTTAATAACAGATAGGCTTAAGGTTTTAGAGATGTTCTTATTTTTGAAGGACTATCAGAATGTTGCACAGAATAAGTTTGGTTTTCACCACTACATATATTTTTTCCCTTTCTTTCAAGCACAGGAATTTCCTGAATTTTCTTTTAAATTTGTGAAATAGACACATCTTAACTAAAAACATATGACTTCAGAGTCCTTTGCATTCTGAACTGAGCATGGAAGGGCCTAAACCAAAATAAACGAGAAGCAACCAGAAAGGGGCAAGAAAAATAAAAATAGGTTCCTTCTGAGAAGTGTAGGCAATACCGATAAAAACTGTTTCCCTAGGAGACTTCATATATTGCTGATATTCCAAGAAAAAGAAATCAAGAGGATGATCGCATATGGCCCCCAATGAACACTAAATCCAAAGCACATTTAAATATAAAAGTGGCTTTTTAGATAGGAATCTTGAGCGCCTGAAGTGAGCCACTTTAGACGATCTCTGACTTACCTTTACTCTCAGTTTCGCAGGTACTCTGTGGTAAGTCTCCCTCCCTTGCTCTGTAAAAAATGACTTGGTTCTCAGTCCACATCTGCTGCCCTCCCTAAAAGGAGAAGGAAGACTGTCTTAGCAATGCAGCAGAAGATTTTTAACTTATCACGTTAGAGAGAAGCATCTCTGTAATATCACTCTTCTAAGATATACTGCAACCCTTTCCCAGGCTCCTTTCACAGACCTCCTCACCTCCAAGGCACCCACATTTGCTGCATGCTCACACCAAGCCAAATACAGCCTCATGCACTCCCACAGCTTCTTCTATGCACATGACTGGGCAAAAGGCAACACTCCCAGAACAGCTGAGCCTCATTGCCCGTAACAAGACTAGCTCCAAGTTTCCGAGGGAGACCCAGGTGCTGAGATTGGCACTTTTATCACACCTGGGTGTGGTTAATTCAGTGACAAGCTGTGGATGCAGTTAAATAAATTTTGCACATGATGACAAAGCTGACTTTGACATTGATACCTACCGTTATACTTGAGAGAATCTGTTTTATCTGGCAGAACATTTTACAGGTGCATATACTGTAATTCAACAGGATTGCATGACTCATTTGATAATTAGTGAGAGGCCTTTTAACAGGCACAAACAAGAACCCAGGAAACTAATACCTTCCAGGAAACTTCCTTCTCACCTCCTCAGAGTTATATACCGAAGTGAGGAGTGGCTGACCAGGCTGACCATAAACAGGAGCACCTGGAAACTGCCATTACAATGTTGCTGGAGAGCCAAATTAGAGACATTAGCAATATAAGTTAATTTCATTATATTTTGTTGTTCAGGAGAAAAAAATCATATGTAAAAAAATTTAGAGTAAGAACAAGCAATAAAAATTATACCATCTGCACTTGTCAAGTATACTTCGGTTTTGTTATTCTTATATTCATATGCAGAAGTAGTCATGGCAATATGCCTCTTGTTTCTAGTAGGTGTTGATTAAACTATTAGTAGCTAAAAGAGAAGGATGCTCAAGTCATTACTCCTGTAACACTCTTCGTCATTGTTCAGTTACAGTATGATTGAGCAAGGAATTGACTAAGGGATCTGCTGTAAAACAATGTCCAATGTCAAGGAAGGGGGGGGGAGCGTAAAAAGTATGAAGGCAGCTAAGGATTGTGTTAGCAAATCTCTCTAGGTTCATATTGCCTAATGACCTCCTTCTTTGAATTTCCATTTCTGTCGCCCTGCAGAGCACACAGTGAGAAATAATCCTGGACTTACTCAGTATGGGCCACCTCTGACTTCTTCCGCCTGAGGTTTGTGATGAAGTAATCCAGACTAGTTTAGCTTCTGCCACCTGCTGAAGGCTCAACATTATCTGATAGTTGAGTAAGCATTTGTAGGAAGAGGTAGTAGCCTTGATTAAAAGAACAGAAAGAAAGCTGGGAAAAAAGCAGAGTAGCTTGCAGGCACTCAGCTCATCAGCCCATGGCAGGCTGTGCAGAACACAATTTCAGACATGAAGACAGGCTGAGTGCCTGAAAGCCTGTCTTTTTCCAAGAATATCAATCTAATAAAAACTATTAACTCTTCCCACAGATCTTGCCTGCCTTATGTTCTTAGACTATCATGGCTTCAGAGACGATCTTACAAACATCTGGGAGCCACCACTAGCAGGGACGGGTGAGTTCCAGCAATGCTGCTTGCTGCCAGGCCATCCCTCTCATTTCCCAGCCAGAAATAAAAAAAAATGCGCTCCCTGTAATAGTACATTGAAGGGAAGGTGGCCATCATGTTCGCCACAATTAGAGAGAAGACTTGTAAAAAGTATGCTTTGGGATTATAAAAGAACAACCTTGCTACTTTTTATGTCTCTAGTTCAAAGAGGCCAATCTTGCCTCTGTATGTTGGAATAAGGCTGATTTAGACCACAAGATACAGATTGTTACAGATAAATTGCCAACTTCAGGCCGAAGTAGCAACAAAATATAGCCTTTAAAGAGGCAGGTAGATCTCTGGGAGAAGTGAATCAACCTTTCCCATTCATCCCTGACCTTTTACAGTATGTGAAAACTCAGTCAAATTAAAGAAAACAAAAACTAAAAAAGCCAAACCAAAAACCCCAAACCAACCCCAAACCTCTTTTTTTACTAAACACCACAGCTGGATTTACTAAAATTATAGTTGAGACCACTGGAAAATTGCTAGGGTGATAAAACAGCTTGTATCACAACCACCACTTTCATTCTGCTGTGTGGTTTAAAAACTCATCTGATTTACTCTCTAACATTTTTCTTGTCTGAAAAAATGTTGCTACACGATCCTTAGTGGTTAAAACTATGGCTGAGTCATTCTACTTTGCCACAGTTGACTTATCCTTCAGAAGCCTGCTCCCACCACACTGCTTGGAGAGTGATTGGACATGCTTTGGCTTTTGCAGAGCCATCCCATGGAAGGAGACTGTGTATATCCCCACAGTTTGAAACCATACAGGAAGTTCTTTGGAATCGAAGGACTAGCCAAGAAAATGCATGCAATAAGGAGTGTCTAAACATGGTAACAGCAAATGCAGCGAAGTATATTTCAGCAGTTGTTAACCTCTTTCACATCTTGACCGGAGGATATTCTGGACAATAGGTTGCTTCCTACACATCTCAGCTTCCCACTTCTAGGCTCTTATTGAGAGATTATGATCTGTCTACCGCAGATTATCCATTTGACAGACTGATAATTCATATGTGAAGAAAGAACAACACAGGGAGAAATAAAAGATTAAGACAAGATTGAGGGAGAGTGTGAAATGGTTTGGAGAAAGGTGGAGAGAGAGGAAGTCTGCCAAATAAACTCACTATAACAAGTTCACTTTTCATTGTCTTCCACTTCTGCTCACCCATACTACATGGACATTCCATGCTGGCTTGCAAATCCAGTAGACCCTGTTACTCCCCCTGCTTCTGTCATCACATGCTGTAAATATGCCAGCTCTGAACGCCAGGGATGTGGCAACTATGCCCTTGTAGACTTGCCAGGTTTTCATTGCTTGTGCCACCCATGAATTAAGACCCTGATTTTCTCTCATGAATAGCAATTTCTCCCTCCCCAGCAATAAAATCTCTAGCAGTCACCGAATGTCTTCTGTCCCAAAACTCAGCATCCCCCTCATTTACTATTTGGCACCAATTGGTTTATCATGGGAGAAGATGCTAAACAGTTGGTGAGATTACTCAGGCAAGAGAAAACAGCCACATTGAAACAAATATTTATTTAAAACAACCCTATGATAAAAGCTGTTCTTTGGCATTCACATCCCTGGAGTAATAATAGCAGATCTTATTGAAAGTGGAAGTTCAGATATGATACAGTCTTAAATGATCAGAGACAAAAAAATCCAGTACACTGCTCTCAGCTCATAAAACCACCACATTAAATTTAACATATTTACTGCAGTCCCCAAGGGTGCATAGTAAAAAGGTGTATTTTGTACTGTGAAAGACCTATCCCAAGCCTGTTTCATTTCACTTGGGAGTCTTGTTTTCACTTGTTTTAAGTGACTTCCTTCTGATCTGTGCTCAGTAAAAGAGGGAGTTAGATACAGCCTGTGTTAGAGAACAAGCCAGGCTTATTTATTTAGTATCTTGTTCTCACTGCATAGTGAGATATTACAGTCAACATGGGTAGATTTTTTGTGGTTAAGTAAAGCTGCTCTAAGCAGGTGGATGTAGGTGCTTTCCAAGGGAGTCCTGGCAGCTAACATGCATGTAGCCACAGGAAAGGAAGGAAGGCCATGACCCTGTGCTGGAACAGCAATGTAGCAGCATTAATGGCCAGGGCTTAAATGCAATTAAATGCAGCACCTTTCCCTAGACCAAAATGGTGCAGAAGTGACTTAAAGAATTTTTTCACTCCATGACTGCCCCTTGAACTATACAAGAGACAGAAAATATAACAACAAATATCTGGCCCCGAATACTGGTAATGCCTTAAACATCTGTCATCTCTGAACACACAAAGCCCAAGCTTTATCACAACATAATTCTACAGATCCCTTTGATAGCATAAGAAACAGAAGATGAAGTAAAATTTATCATATGTAAACTGTTACCAACCATTTATCACAGGTATTTCCACGTGTGGGCAGAAACTGTGGATATGTTGGACATTTTGTGTCTAACCTTGGCAAATGCTGCAGTTACAATGGCAGGTACCATACACAACACTGAAAATTCTGAAAGATCATTGCTGAATATTTTTCTAACAGCACTTTTTTTTATTCTGAAGTGCATTGTTGACTGTAACAATAATTTGTCTGTTTTTTTAGGTCCATGAAGTAAGTGTTGATCACAGCTGTGAGGTAAGGTGCCAGGGGATGCCCTTACTGCCAGATAACCAACCTTGCCAGTGAAAAGCTCCTCTGTCACGCTCAAGTTTTTCCCCAGGATTTTGAAAATTCTGAGACTATTCAAGATGAAACATGAAAATGCCAGATTATTTAGAAAAAAAACCCCAACAACAAAACACAATAGAAGTGTTGTTTTCTAGTTTAGATGTGTTCTATGCTGTCAGATATGAGCCCATAAGATATAATAGCAGTACTAAATGCAGGCTGTTATTACAATCTAAAGGTGGTATTGTCATGACAATACAAAGGCAGTACATTTAAAGTTAGACACAAAACCTTAATGCTATAATTTCCTGATTTTTGAGTGCATAACAATGCAGTGAAGTTCTCTTAATGCAGCATTTTTAGTTAGTTTCTTTTTAATCCTGGGTACTCTGTGAATGTAAAATCATTCAAACCCTAAAATTGCCAATACTTTAGATTCTATAAATTTAGAAATATTTAGGCTTATGTAGGGAAAAAAAATAATAATACTAGGTCCCCACCTTTTTCCCTTCCCTCCCATACCCCTCAAAACAATTTATTAACAGCACATATAAGAATAATTTATAATAGAAAAAAACCAAGCTTGATAAAAGGTAAGTATAGCAGAAGAAGAAACATTCACTTAGTCCCTAAGGAACTGAATAATTTTATCTATAATAAAGGTTTGTCAGGGAAAAAACTAACTATATTTTCTGTGTTGTGGTTCATATTGAGTTTCATTCCTGTGAGCCACGTGGTACATAAAGATGCAAAAATCAGATTTTTCAGAGAAGCCAAGAAGCAATAGAAATTAAGGCTATGGCAGATGGATTATCTCAAACCCAGGAAAAAGACTACTAAGAAAAAAATATAAAGAACCAAAGTGTTGATTATTTTCTTGATATTATATTGGTATGCAACTAACCTCTAGAGCTCAGGAATCCATCTATACTCTGGGATCAAGCAGTTCTAATATGGTGAAAAGCATCCAGGCAGATCTCAGTTGCTATAGAGTTTGCTTTGACTATATTTCAGTAGCATATCCATTGTCATTACCTAGCTTCTATAAAAATTTTACTGTGAGATCAAATCTATCCTAATATTAAATTTATGTGAAATGAGTTAATCCAAAAGCTGGAGCAAACAGGTACAATGCCACCGTTTCCCAGAAATTGAGATACTGGCGTTGTAGCTCCACTTTTGTAGAGTGTGTTTAGCAAAACTGCTAAGAGAAAGGGTGAACAAAGGCAGTTCTTCACAATCTTTACACAAACACATACCTAGCACAATCATGTATGTATACAACTTTACCTCTGAGTCTGGGATCAGTTAAGAGCACTTCAGTCTCTGAAGAAAGTAATTTTGCTGGTGGTGGCAATAGTTGTACCCTAGCCATCCATAAATAGCAATGCAAAGTGTAGCATGGAAATGACCACACTGGTTTGAACCTGCCTGGAGAAGCTTCCAGATCAGGAAACCTTTCCCTGTCCTCCTAAGGCAGTTTGTCAGTCATTCTTGGATTGCTGGGTTCAAGACACTGGTTCTGTTTCACCAACTAAGTCAAATTCTGATGATCAGGCTACCTATTGCTGAAGACTATGAAATTAAAATAAGAAAGTATCCCCTAATTTTGTTAATGTAGTTATCAAAAATAAATTAACTTGACACCTATCTCACTTTCATCACTTCCATTTCTATTTTTGATATTCTTGGTTATATCCCATTTTAATGGGTGTTAGACTTACAGTGGTCTGGAGGACTTTGAGGAAGCAAATTCTCCTATGACCCATCAGGCACCTTGCATGATCAGGCCTGAGCAAAACTAAAACAGAATTTAAAATTTAGTTTTACACTCTATAAACATAGTTCCAACGGCAATATGACTTGCATTTCTCTTCACTGGTCAGTACTAAACTTCAGTAGTAAACAACGGCGTGGTGCCAAATTTCCACATATGAACACTAAAAATAGAATCTTGTTGTTAGTATGAGGTAGAGAAAAGCAGAGCTCTAAGGCAAATTAAGCTAAGCCTTTTTCATTTAGGCCCAGATCCAGAACTCAATAGGCACTTAACTCCCATTTGTTTCAATTTCCCTCAGAGAATTGGGCAAGTATGAGTTCTGTCTTTAAATACCCTTGTGAACCTGGGGCTTAATTTACTACATGCTTAATGGAGGTTAAGAGTAATTTATTTATGAATATTCTCCTGTGTTTCTATTCCAGAAACTGGGTCCAGCATTAAGTTAACTACTGGAAATTGCATTGACAAAACATGGTCTCATGAACTAGCAACAGTTAGATGCTTCCAAAAGGAGTTTTTGAGCACATTTAAACTAACAAAGGAGAAATACTTTTTATGTATAGCTGCAGTTTGATTTTAATATCAAGGCTTCTGGAAATGATTTAGAAAAAAACATTTTTCTCAAAACCCATTATTTTTTCACTTTTTTTTTTTTTTTAAATCAAGAAGTAAATATACTCCAAAATTGGCTAGTTGATTGTAAATTCAATTACCTACAGAAGACTAGAATAAGTAGCAATTGGACAGAAAACAAGAAATCCCATCAATTGCTAATAATGGCTCCTTTACTCTAAATCACCCAAATGCCAATGTTTGCCTCTGACAAGAAGATGAGATCTCCTGAAACAGGATGATTAAATCTTTGCAGTGAGGCTTATTCTCTCTGGCCATTCCCTTTTTTGAACTTCTGCTCCCTGAGATGAGAAGCTCCTTAGTCAGACCTAACTCAGGTTTTTCAATAGTCAGCCTAAGATTGGAAATTCTGCTTCTTACTCCCAAAGGCAGGAAGGCATTTCCACACACAAGCTGGCCCCACACATGCCTGTTGCATGTAACAGGTGTGCACACAGCCAGCATACTTCCCAAATCCTCATTAAAAAAGAAAATCAAAACACAACAGCAATCACCAAAACAAGGTATGTGCACAAATGACAGCAAATCTGCCAAAACTTGTTGTAATTCATGCTTATTTACAAGTGTTCTTAACACATCAACGGCCTTCACCAATGAAACCTGGGACAGTCTGGAATGACAGAACCACAAAAACAAGCAAAGATCATGCTCTAGTGAGCTGATATGTATTTTACCATTCAGGTTGGAGAAAAAAAAAGGTGCAATCACACCTTTTCAGTCTTAGATTAGGAGCCGCAGAGGTGGTGTGACCTTAATGCGACTGCATGTATGAACAAGAACTTGCTTTTTGGGAACAGAGGTGATATAGGCTGTCTTCTGATGTCACAGCCTGATCAACACAGGAGATTATTTCTTGCTAATTGTCAAGGTGTCCTGTGCCCCTCTAAGGTGTTTTGCTGCCTGTGCTCAAGGCCAGCTCTGATATGGGGTAGCTGTAACCCATCTTAGACAGGTGGGAAAAGATCTGCGTGAGACAGCTGAGAGATGCTTCACTGTGGGCCTTTCCCCCTGTGCTCAAGCAGCTGCTTTTAATCTCAAGTCCTCTGCCTTGTCCCTGCCTGAGCTGCTTTGCATGTGTGCCTGGCCATGTGCCTCTGATTTGGATCTCAACAGGCTGACTTGACTTACTGGCCCTGCTAGTAGTGAAAAAGGTGTTAAAATGCTTTGAATCCCCTTTTTTTTTTTTTTTTTTTTTTTTTTTTTTTTTTTTTTTTTTTAAGGCTGATATGCTCAACCAGTACCAGTAGGTACAACAAGTCACACTGCAGGGAAAGTTGAGATTCATGCTTGCTCTGCTTTCCTCTGAAAGAGGTTTTATGACACCTATACTCACAGTAAATTTCACTATATATAATTTTTCTCTTTTTTAAGCACTATATTCCTCTTTAACAGCCAAATAATGAACCTCATCAAAGACTGCCTATGCACTTTGAGAAGGCAGAAAAAACTGATTACTAGTTTTAAAATCATTATGTGGCTACACATTTTTCTTAAAATGCTTCTTCATTGGGTAACGTCTATCTTGTAACCTTAATTTTTTTTTGGTGCTGATATATAACACATTTGGTATAAAAACATTGTTGTACCTACAACGTTATGTGGTTTCTATAAAACTCAATGACCTTAAGGAAAGGGATTATTAGATTAATTTTTGCCTTTTTTTTAAATTAATCTGTTAAATTTTTTTCTTAGGATACACGTAGTTCATCCATCTTGCCTTAGTTTAAGTCCACACATGTCCTGGTATTTATCCTGTTGCACAGAAAAAAGAATATATGTATTTGTGTCACTTAAAGTCCACAAAGTGAACACTTTCATTTTGACTGATTCTTTAACTTGTTCAGAGTAATGTAATAGTTTATGTAATAGTATGTAATAGCCTGTTTGTATATTAGATGCTAAAAATCCATTATAAGATACAGAAAGAGTTGTTATGCAATATTGAAAGAAGTTTCCTTGCCTTTTTCCTAAATAACTAGCAGCTTTTAAAAAGAAGCAGAAAATTTTACAAGCCATGCCTTTGTTTGCAATTGATTTTTTTAATTATGTTTTTTATTATTTTAAAATTCAGCATTTTAAGACTCATTTCCCAGTCATTCAGATGAGAATTTCCATTAGATACAGTGCTGTATGAAAATTTTAAACCACAGTAGCATAGGTAAAATTAAATCATTTGGTGACTGAACTTGTGTTTAAAACAGATTCATTCATTATTCCTTTTAATTGGAGATGAAAGTACTCCTCATTATAGGAATCAAATACACTCTTGAAATCTCTGCTCTCAGGAATTCAGCTAATACCCCTCCTTTTTTAATCCTTTAGTATGTGGGAAATAGAAAGGGGAGGTGAAATAACAAGTCTGAAATTAGGATAAAAAGCAAAAGAACTCCCATATGCTGAGGGAAGCTTAAAAAAAAGGGGGCGAACACTTCCATTCAGGGATATTTCTCACTGCAGGGACCTAAGACCCCCTAACTGAATGACAGTACAACATGAAGGGTAATGTTAAGGAGGAAAAGGTAGTGGTATTATACCACATTTTCTCCTTCTGGAGATAGTGCCTTCAACAGATATTTTCAGAGAAGACATTGATTGGTCATAGACTTAATTCAAGGTGAAGTTTACCAGTTTCTGCAAGAACACTTGGAAATCTTTCCCAATAAATATATAACCATGATTTATAGAAATTTGCTTCAGAAGATTTTACCGTTTTCAGAGAAAATTGATACAAAATACACTGTAAAACAACTGCTTGGCAGGAACCCCCAATCCAACTTCCACTCAACAAAAAATCAAAACAAAACCAAGAGGGTTATTTTCTCATAAGCCCCTATAAAGTAAATAAATAAGAGCTAGCTTTTGAGATCATTAATCATGACAGCTAATCCTTGCCTCTACAAAGAAGCTCACTAGCTTCAGCATGACTTCTTATGTGCTTGCAGTGCTCCCCAGGGTGAAGAGCTCAGTGGTTTTGTCCACAACCTAGAGATAAGACAGAGAGACGAGAGCAGTATCTAGTCACATCTTACTCTCCACTAAATCAGGGAGGCCTATGTTCCTATTGTAATTTCTGTTTTGACTCATCAGCCGGTGTTGCTAGTGAGAGAGGTTCAGAAGTGTTTTATCAGCACACACTTCCTATCACTCAAGCACAGGCTGTCCAGTAACCAGGCATGGGCAAAGCGGTAACCAACAGGATAGCAGAACTGTGTTTGTTGTTGCATGTTTGTCTGCATGTAAAACATTTCAGGAAGAAAGGCGAGTTATATATTTTTGCAGGTTTAAGTGAAAGTTTTCCAGGTGCTGAATGAAAAAGTAGAATGTCATCTTGTTATATCTTTGTGACTAATGGAACTGGACAAAACATTCTTCTAAATGTTGTATTGTGATTTGACGGCAAGTATAAAGGAAGTAGAAGAGTTTGGATTTCAAACAGAGAGAATTTAAGCAAGCCCAAGCTTAAATGTCTTGCTGTTAATATTTAAAATTACTCAACCCAAAGTAATTTTAAATTTAGCAGATGGAACTCTTTCTCTAATGGCAAAACCCAACATGATTAATCTTGGATTTAAATACTATTTAACTCCCAAGTGCTCAAAAAGCTGAAGCCAAATATTGTAACCATAGCCAATCTCAAATCAAATGAGAACATTGCAACACGATTCAAACCAAAAGATGGAAGCTGAATTTTAAACAGCATGTGGGAGAAGAACAGTCATATAAAGTGCCATTATTCTAAAAAATAATTTTAAATGGACACAAAAAGCAATTTTGCTTAAGGAGACTCTTTAGAAAAGATAAACAAACACATTCTCCTGTAATAGGATAACTGAGGTCTACACAGTACCTCAAGTGTCAAATAGTATAACTGAGGGGCAAGATACAAAAGCTCTTTCAGAACTGTGATCTACGCTCAAACACAAGTGTTGAAATGAGAATTAATATTTCTTTGAAGCCCTTGAAGTCATTTTAGTGCATTCATGGGGTACAGAAAACTGCATTTCTCTCTCACTAGATGTATCTGAAAGAAGAAAGGATTGCCTACTACTCTAATTTATTTTTTTTTTCCTCCTCTCACACAGCCTGCTTGGAAATAGATGTGGTTACTTTCTTTCTGATGGAAAAGTTACTATTAGAAAATACTAAGAAATTCTACTGAAATAGAAATACTGTTCAGGAAATCAGTACTTTATAGGCAATCACCAAAAATTTTCATTTAAAATTGCAGGCAGACTTAAAGCAAATGCGTACCTGCTGAGCAGGAGTGCAGGCAGGCTTAGACAAATGTGTACGTGCCATAATTCTTCCTGAATTTCTCAAGCAAAGTCTGATCTACTCTCATTTGAGGCACAAGAACTTGTTAGTCATTTGGAAAGTATTGGGTAAATATCAATTCACAGGAATCAACACCATTAATTCCGGAATAGGGAGCAAGTCAACAAGAGCAAAAAATCACCAAGGCCCTTAAATCACAATATTTCAGATAAAGAAAAAATACACATTTCATACAGTTGTATTCATATTACTGCCTTGGCATTCAGGAAGAGGAGAATATTATTATTAAGACACTGCATGCTGTTGTTATAATTATCCTTGGCATAAACATACAGGCTTTGCCATTTCATTTCATTTTTTTACTGTGCCAGAAGGAACACCGGTGCCACTATCTAGTGCTTTTCTTCTGTCCTATCTTGAAAGTATCTTTAGATAACATGAAGGTTAAAAATACTGTTATCAGGAGGAAATGGGATCGAATACAACAGATTCCTTGCCCCCCACCCCAAGGAGCAAATTTCTTCGGAAAGTAGCAGGTGATACCTAGTGAGAAAGGTGACAAAAAGGGAAGATAAACTGGAGGAAAGATAAGCAGGGGAGAACAGATGGAAAAAACCCCCAGGGATTGGCTAACAAAAGGAATTTCACTAGACTACTCTCAAAATTTAAAACAATACTGTTGGTGAAGCTTCACTGGAGATTACAGCCCTTGTAGGGAGCCTCCTTCATCCTGAAACATCTTCAATCCTGCGGCCAGGGACACTGAAATGTCAGTGTGTCACCTGTACTAGGCACAATGCTCCTCCTCACCACATAGCACTCCCCACACATTACTTATGTTGGACAAACATCCGGTGAATGTCTCAAGTAGACTAGTTGGGAAAGTCACATCCATTCCTTCAAAAGGTTGATTCCTTCAAGAGTTCTGAAAGCTTTCTTCCCTTCTAGGAGGGGGCAAAAAACTAGAAACATGGGTTTTTGCTCTATGGAAAGGCAATTTTAGGAAAAAAGAATGGTTTTGGAAGAACCATAATGAATTTTGTCTTCTTGCTGTCTGCTGGAAAGGACCTTGGTAATTTCACAGGAATAAAATTGACATCAACAGCCTAGGCTGACAGAGAGAAGCCAAGCTCACAGGTAGATACTGCCTCCCTTGGCTGGCTACTGAAGGGGCAGTGAGGCTGCAGGATTCTCAATATCTTCATCTCCCAGTAAGATATTCAGAGGAAAAAAGCTTCTCAGTTTCATTTTCTCTCTTCAGGCAAAGTTTTCCTGAGGGGAAAATATTTTCTTGCCTGTAAAATCATCATTTTCCCATGGAAAAAAAAAAGTTATTTCACCAAAAAGGGCATTTCATTTCAGAGAATTTGCATGATGGGAGAGGCCCATGTGATTTTATCATCCAATAAAACTGATTTCACAGTAAATTTTTTTTAATATTTGTTAGGAACAGATTATTAGCTCTTGAGAAATCACTCCACTGCCTTTCTATTTAGATCTTCATACTTCATGCTTTTAATAAAAATGAACCACTTCCAAAGGAATAACTTTTACAATAAGCTTCCTTTCTGAGTGTTGGAGTTATTGTACTTTCCCATCTCTGCTGCTCTTTCCAGTACTCGAGTTGCTCATTTGGAGCCGTTGGGATCTTCAAGAAGTCCTCAACCTCATATAGTGAAGTGCTCTCAGTGTCTTAAAATGCAGAGATGCTTAGACTGTCCGTTGTGCTTCTTGGGAAAGGTTCAGGTCATCAGCTGGGAGATTTGGTTACCAAGCATACAGAGTCAGTAAAACCTCACATCTCAGGCATGACACAAGAACTGGGAAGGACAAAGTAACTAAAGATTAGATGTGACCTCCAGTCTTCAGAGGTTCACATGGTACAACAAGCAGCATTAACCACATAACCCCCTTGTGCCTCCTCCACATCACATGGTGAATCAAGTTCGAGATCTTTTTAACTTTAATAACTCTGTATTCTTGCTCCATCTTACCAAACTGATCCTTTAATCCTTGTGTGCCAAACTGAACGCTTTGTTCTCACACGGCACATCTCTTCCCAAAGTCCAGCTGGAACCTCAAGGGCCCATACTCTTTGTTGAGACTGCCTGGTACTTACTGCAGTGATTTGCCCAGCAGATTCAAGAACTATAAGGTCACAGTCATGAACACCTAAACCAAACTTTGTATCAGTTTGGGCCATTATTATTCTTTCATTCTCTCTTAGATCTGTCTCTTATTTCAATATATTTTTTAAGAATTATGTTGAAAATGTTCCATAAACTCCATGACATAGAAAGAAATCAGCTTCACTTCTCTAGACAAATGTGCTTTTAAAGATTCAGAGGCATCTGATGAGTTAAAGTCCTGATGAAGTACTGACAGCTAGAAACTCTCAGACCTATAATCATCCCCAGGGTAATTAATAGGCTTAACTAATAATGCCTTTAAATATCAGCTTCATACAAACCATTAGTTGAGTCATAGATCTTTGTATAAATGAGTACCTGGAAACATGAACAACTCTTGCATGACACGTTTTGAAGTGTGCTTTATGGAGGAAACTTCATTCCCCTAATGTAAGAGACATTGCAGACCCATATTGGGCACTGCAGACAGTACCAATTCAGCCTCTTGAAGAAAAAAAGAATTGCTCACACAGGAGTGATTCAGGAATGATCTGAAATAGTCACACAATAAACAGAGTGACCATGAATGTAGATCATTGCAATGTGATGCCAAGTGACTGTTGCTAGCTCTGGGACAATTTATGACCCACTTAACCTGTCTGAGAACAAGAGGCCAGCAAACTCTGTGGTGCTCGTTTCTGCACAGCTCAGAGCGGCATGTCTTTTTGTAATAGCACAGTAGATGACATGTATTTGCTTATGCTTACAGAGGGAGCGCTTCACTTCTATTCTTGCTCACATAGCACTTGGGGTAAACATATAGCATTCAGCCTTGTATTCAAATACAGAGTTTTCCAGACTTAAGAACCAACTGATGAGTAAAGTGTAAATAAAATCAGGCAAGTGTATTTTTCTTCATTATCGATGTTACCACCTTTCAAACTTCAATTGCACTTCTGTTATTTCAATTTTCGTTCTTTCCTCAAAACACCATTTTTTATGGTATTAATTTTTGTAGATACTATGTGTATCTTTCATTTTAATTATAGTTTCAAGGTACTTGTTAACCTACAATTAGCACAGCGTGAAGCTGAAGGAGAGCATCGGTTGGGCCCAGAATAACCTTGTAATTTTCTCTTTATTCTCAGCTTTCTAAGCTGTAAGGCTCCAGATTGTTTGATTCCCATTTGGATTTTTAGCCCATCATGAACTTGACACAGTTGCTAAGATACATATCAGTCGGCACCATGTTGATACAATATTATTTAAACACTTTAAAGGGCAGCCTAACAGTTCTCTGTAAACACACAACTCCACCGTAAACTGTTCTCAGCAGAAGCAAGCAGCCTGACACCAAAATTAAATCCAGGGTATTTCAAAGATTGCTATGGAAGGCTTTATGAGCATCCACCCACCACCAGCAAAGCACCTCAGAGCTGTGTTGCCACCCTGATCTAGCCTCACTGTACACATACGTCCTCTGGCTTCATGCCTGCAGCAGAGCCCCTGCCTGCACCTTCGTATCGAGTGAGACTCCTCTCCTGCTATCGCTGTCACAAGTATGCAGGGAATTTGATTTGATGGTAGTAGCCCAGGGACAACAGTTGTTTCCAGGCCCGCTTCAGTAACCTGCCCTAAGTCATTCTGACCAGGAGCCCTGCTCACGACCGAAGGTCTGGCTGCACTGCATGCTGTTGAAATAAAAAAATTAAAAGTTCACCCCTTTACAAAGAAGGGCCAGAGATTCACACAGTCAGCGGGAAAATACAAGGGGATAACACGGGCCAAGTTCAGGAAGCTTTTCATGTAATTGATGTTTGTCTTCCAGGATACTTCGTTAGTTTGGAAAACAGCTGTATGGAAAAAGGTTTAAAGACTTGCTCAGATGATGCTAAGCAGTCTTCACTGAAATAAAAAGAAACTCTTTCACTGAGATAAGACATCATGACAATATTTTCTCAGCAGTCTTTGCTGCTCAGCCTTAGTCCATGGACTAGTGAGCCATATGTCACCTGTTGTGATGACCACTACTTCTAATGCAATTTCTCTCTGATGCATGCACGTAAGGGAAGTGTCTGACAGTGCCTTGCAAACAATCGATAAACCAGTGCAGCTCATTTACCACAGGACAACCTTACAACAACATTTTGCTTTTAACAGCTTGTACAAAACCCGACAACTCCCATGACCATTTCCAGTTTTCTGAAGCCATTGAGGAACATTTAAGGGCAAAAGATCTGTAGCTAGGGCCCAAGATGCAGGGATCACGTCTCATGCTGGGTGCTAACAGCATTGCTCCGGTGCAATCATCTCCTGCACCAAACCAAACATCTGCAATAATGGACCAAGTTTTCAAAAACAGAAAAAAAAAAAATCCCAAAACTGTATACTGTTTTCAGAATAAAAATATTTGTATCCACAACATACCTTGATGAGACCAGGATATCATAATCTTGAGAGCTGTTTCACAAGGGCCAGGCATCAATGTAGGTGATGCAGGTGCTCAAAACACCTGAAAATCCTTCCCTATTTACTCAGTTAAAGCCTGCAGGGTTTGCTTTTTCACTAATTATGTCAAGTTTCTTTGTGTCAGCCTTAAACTATAACAGTATCTTTGGCTGTTTTCCTAGTGTTATTTAACTGCATTAATTATGACACTGGTAAAATTTTGTTTCCTCCCTTCTAGTTTTACTTCATCCATTAAAGCACATTTAGTCTGTTCTCCAACATTTCACGTTTTTTATGTCAGGCTACAAAATTTTCAGTGCCTTATCATCTCTCTTCTATGGTTGTTCAAATTGCTGCTTTAACTTTTCTTCTACCTGATTTTGTCTTTTTCTCTATATTCCTGTTCATCCCTTGAAATATTGAGTTCCCAGTGATGAGAGGAGTGAAAGCAGAGCAGGGTGGGGTGCAACCAACAACTCTGATCACCAGGCAGACCTTAGCAGCAAGGCAGGTCCAAGGCCAGGCCAGGGAGGACATCAGCCTCAGGGCTGGGGTCCAGATCAGCAAGACAGGACTGCAGCAGAGCTGAAGACCACTGCTACCATATTGCTCTGGAAGGGATCAATGTCACTGGGCTGAGCTTAAATGGGGCTCCTGGGCCCATGGGCAGGAGTGGGGGGTGGGGGTGAGGGAGGTGGAGGTGGAGGCTCCAGGTGAGGCTGATCAAGGACCATTAAGGAAAATGTGTCTGTAGCGCTCTGACACCATGCACATATGTGTAAACATAACCATGGATGTTGCAACAGGCCAGGAATATTAGCAAAGGGCTATTGCCAGCTGGGATGTTAAGGGCAGCTATTTAGGAAAGGACAGCAATGTGGTTGACAGGTGTATGGCTTTTAAATTAATGGATTCCTTTCTACGCACTTGTGAGAATCCTCTCCAGAATGAAACCAACAAAATACTCTCAATATCTATGACATATAAGGAAAGACCTTTTTTTGTGCAAATATTTTCAACCTTCCTAACACAAGGAAATAATTATGTATAGATTTCTTAGAATCATAGAATAGTTTGGGTTGGAAGGGACCTTTAAAGGTCATCTAGTCCAACTCCCTGCAATAAGCAGGGACATCTTCAACTAGATCAGGCTGGTCAGAGCCCCATCCAACCTGACCTTGAATGCTTCCAGGGATGGGGCATCTACCACCTCTCTGGGCAGCATGTTCCAGTGTTTTACCACCCTTACTGTAAAAAATTTCTTCCTTATATCTAGTCTAAATCTTCCCTCTTTTAGTTTAAAACCATTATCCCTTGTCCTATCGCAACAGGCCCTGCCAAAAAGTTTGTCCCCATCTTTCCTGTAGGCCCCCTTTAAGTACTGAAAGGCCACTATAAGGTCTCCCTGGAGCCTTCTCTTCTCCAGGCTGAACAACCCCAACTCTCTCAGCCTGTCCTCATAGGAGAGGTGCTCCAGCCCTCTGATTATTTTTGTGGCCCTCCTCTGGACCTGCTCCAACAGGTCCATATCTTTTCTGTGCTGAGGATCCCAGATCTGGATGCAAACACTTCAGGTGAGGTCTCATGAGAGCGGAGTAGAGGGGCAGAATTACCTCCCTTGACCTGCTGGCCACACTTCTTTTGATGCAGCCCAGGATATGGTTGGCTTTTTGGGCTGTGAGAGCACATTGCTGGCTCATGTCCAGCTTTTCATCCACTAGTACCCCCAAGTCCTTCTTGGCAGGGCTGCTCTCAATCCCTCCATCCACCAGCCTGTATTGATACCAGGGGTTGCCCTGACCCAGGTGCAGGACCTTGCACTTGGCCTTGTTGAACCTCATGAGGTTCACAGAGGCCTACATCTCAAGCCTGTCCAGGTCCCTCTGGATAGCATCCTGTCCCTCAGGCATGTCCACTGTACCACTCAGCTTGGTGTCATCTGTAAACTTGCTGAGGGTGCAGTCGATCCCACTGTCTATGCTGTTGATGAAGATATTGACCAGTACTGGTCCCAATACAGACCCCTGAGGGACACCACTTGTCACCGATCTCCATCTTGACATTGAGCCATTGACCACTACCCTCTGGATGCAACCATCCAGCCAATTCCTCATCCACCAAACAGTCCACCTATCAAATCCATATCTTGCCAATTTAGAGAGAAGGATGTTGTGGGGGACCATGTCAAAGGCCTTACAGAACTCCAGATGGACAACATCTGTAGCTCTTCTCTGATGTAGTCACTCCATTATAGAAGGCCACTAGATTGGTCAGGCAGGACTTGTTCTTGGTGAAGCCATGCTGGCTGTCTCGAATCACCTCCCTGTCCTTCATGTACCTTAGCATAGGTTCTAGGAGGATCTGTTCCACTATCTTCCCAGGCACGGAGGTGAGGTTGACAGGTTGGTAGTTCCCAGGGTCCTCCTTTCTACCGTTTTTAAAAATAGGTGCAATGTTTCCCTTTTTCCAGTCACCAGGCACTTTACCTGACTGCCTTGACTTTTCAAATATGGAGAGTGGCTTGGCAACTACATCAGTCAATTCCCTCAGGACTCTGGGATGCATCTCGTCAAATCCCATAGAATTCTGTATGTTCAGGTTCCTCAGGTGTTCCTCAGAAGCTGATCTTCTCTTACAGTGGGAGGGACTTTTCTCCCCCAGTCCCTGCCTTCCAGCCCATCCACTCAAGAGGTGTGGGGAGAGAGGCTGCCAGTGAAGACTGAGGCAAAAGTTTTTGAGTACCTCAGCCGCCTTCTTGTCTGTTACTGGTTTGACAGTCTTGCTCATTAGTGGGAGTGTGCTTTCTTTGACCTTCCTTTTCTGGCTGACATACCTGTAGAAGCCCTCCTTATGATTCTTTGCATCCCTTGCTAAGTTTAGTTCCAGCTGCGCCTTGGCCTTCCTGACCCTATCCCTACACAACTGGGCAGCATCCCTATACTCTTCCCAGGTTACCTGTCCCTGCTTCCACTGCCTGTGCATTTCCTTCTTGCCCTTTAGTTTTGTTCTGGTTTGAGCGACACAGGACTAATGCTTGGGAAAACTGCACCTATAGAAAACTCTAGTGTCTGAATTTGTGAAAATATTTACTTTATAGCCAGCTATGGTGTGTGGGTTTCAAGGTCTTTGTTTTTGAGCTAGCCAGGTGCAGGGATGAGGAGGAGTGAGGCCTGGCCACTTGACCCAGGCTGGTCAACAGGATTATTTCATACCATGAATGTCACATTCAATATAAATTAGAAAGTTTGCTGCGAAGTTCTCTCTCTTCTATGATGGCTGCAATCCAGAGAACTTGTTGCCCTGGTGCTGGACCCCTGAGCCCTTCCCTTCCTCCTGAAGCCATAGCGCTTACAGTGTCCGACATTTGCTGTCCACTCCTGGGAGTGCACAGCTTCCTACTGATAGAATGGGCTGAGTATAATCCTTGTATATTTTATATTGGTATTGGGATCAATATTGGTTCTTTAGTGCTATTAATGTTAATTATCTAGTCTTATCCTATTAAATCTGTTTATATTTCAACCCTTGGGTTTCCTTGTTTTTCCCGATTCCCCTTGCTGGGTGTGGAGGGGTAATCGGGTGATAGAATAATTGTCTAAATGACAATAAATTCTTGTGGGTTCCTCAAGCCATAACAAGTTCGACCAGCAGGTCTCGACTCAGCCATGCTGGTCTCTTGCCTTCCTTATTTCTTTTGGGTGCACCATCTAATCTGCAGAGATCTCAGTTACTATATGGGCAAAGACTTTAATCAAACTCTTCTCATAACCATCACAGCATGATTAGTCATGTATCTTTATTAATCATCTGCCTTCTAGAGACCATTAGATCAGAGTCAGAAATGCACCCTGAGTCGAAACGTAGAAACGACACAGTGAAAGAAGCTAACTGAAATCAGCTCTCTGACAAAGATGGCTTCCCTCTCTTGTGTGAAAAGACATTCTATCTTATAGAACTGGCCATGACACGAAGCAGTTGTTTCTGCGTTGGTCTTTAGAGTCACATCACTTCGTGTGCTTGCAGATACAACCACTTCTCATGATTCTGAGGGCTTGTTTTAGGGTTTTCTTAATATTCATGTTGTCCATTGACACTGTGCCCACAGCCAGCTCTTCTGAAAGACCACACTGTGGCCACTGACCTAGTGTTTCTGTGTCAGTATGTCATGCTCTGCTGCTCTGAACTCCTATCAGATTTTTTTGCTTTGCAGAACCTACAATCATTTGAAACTTGTTTCCAAAAGGAACAAGGTTTCTATTCTTTCCTGCTCCCAAGTCTTAAACTTCAGGAACAGCACCAAAATGTCAACTTTTTACTTAAGTTTTTTATTAATATATAAAACCTACTTAATGTTAAAAATGCTTTTCAAAATGGGAAAAACATTCCACTTGCAAAATAAATCATAGGACACACCAGCATTCAAGAATTGCTTCATGTTTTTAAACAGAACCAGAATTTGATCATGTTTTGCTATCACCAAAAAAAAGATATCTAGACAAAAGACCTCTGGCAAGAATTTTCTGATCAACTGTACTTCCTGTTCTTTGTATTTATCTTCCTGGTATGTCCTGACATTTATAATAGGCAAAGAAGTTTTTCTTGGCCATGTGGTATTTCATTCTGTAGTTAAAATTGTCCCTCTTCCCCCAATGAAAATGGAAAGCAATCCAATGACGGTTTTTCCTTAAAGCCAGGTCTGGGCCATACAATAATATCAGACCACAAAAGGCATAAGCGATGAGCCTGACAATTTGTCATTCTACTGCTACTCCCACCAGCCTGGAGCAGATGTGAACCTCCTTTCCTGCACAGCCACCAGTGATTACTCTACAAGCCTGACAGTCACCCCCAAGCACGTGGCGAGTGCTCTGGGCCATCAGCGGTGCAAGAGATGGTATTGATCCACTGTACACACCTAGCTGTCTCTTCAAAACTGTTGTGGGCATCTCTCTGCTTGTAAACTGATTGTACTTTCAAAAGATCATTTGCCTCAGTAAGCATGGCAGGAATAATCACCTGACATTAATTAACTGTGCAGATGTTCTTTTCACTATGTAAGCTACAATGTTAGGAAGACATGGAATACTTTGGTTTTTATGAAGTGCTAAAATGATAGAGATATAATCATTTTTTGATGGTCACAAGGCATTTTTTCTAATAGGACGCTGTGGTGATTGCAAGGCCTCTTGTTTCAAACATAGGTGACCATGGAAAAGCAGAAGATGGAGAGCGTGAAGGAGGCACATGTTCCCAACAGAGATAAGACCTGTGAATATGAGGGCTTTTTTGCAGGAGAAGGGAGAACAGAAATTATTCTCTAGTCCTACTCTGATCCCACAAAACTGTGGAAACTTAGTAAATGAGAGCCTTGTGGAGACACAAGATATTCCAGTTAGCACATTCTAGTATCTGTGTCACACTATGCCATATTTGTGAGTAAATATATTCACCATTTTTTAAAGAATATAAACTAAAGCACTATTTTAAGATAGATTCATAGAATTGACTGGTTTAAGATCCTGATACTTGGATGAATATTGCACTACACATACATTTTTCATTGTAAATTCAGCACTGGTAAGTGTCCCCACATGTTCTTAGGCCACAATGACACTCTCTAGTTAGGAGTTATGAGGAGGGTTATAATGTAAGAAAAATCAATAGTGTTATTTTAAAATGTTCAGCCATGAAAGAACAATCAACGATTAGAAAGACCAGAAACAATCAATTTCAATGAGCCATTAATATTAGGTAACAAGGCAGCACAGAGATAGATAAAGATTAAACTGATAGGAAAGAATATTTAAAGCATTAATTAGATACACTAGAGCTTAATGCCCCTCAGAAGAGTTTTTAAAACAAGGATCTATTTTAAAGTTTCGCATTCCATTGCAGAATTGCATCAATCAAATAGCACATGACAAATGTGACACTGAAAACTATTTTCTTTTAAAACAATTATAATTTGTTTAACTAAAGTATATACTGCTGGATTCTACAAGAGCATGTAATGACATTTCTATCCCCTTCTGAAGGTAATGTACTCTCCAGAGGAAAGCTACTCAAATGCCTAAGTAAATAGGTGCCTAAATCTATGGCAACATAAATGACATCTCCAGATTAAGATTCCAAGCATAACATAGTAGGAGACCTTCTTAATGTGAAAGACCTGAATGCCAAAAAGGCAAATGACCCCATTTTCTTGTTCTTGTTCAGAAGCACATGGAATTGGGTATCCGTTATATTTTTAAGATATACATACATACATGAATATATATGTGATATGTCCATTCCTTGTCATGGCAAACTAATTTATTCCTTATTTCAAAGGTTTGCAGGAGAGCGTCAGGAGAATAGAAACATATCACAAGACTTAAGCCAAACCAAACCCAAACCTAACCCAAACCCAGCCCAAAAAACCAGAGCAAACTAGCTAGTAGCGGGAATCTGGAAAGCATCTACAAGGTGCACATTGTAGAAAATGGGACTAGATTTAAAAAGAGGGAGGAGAAGTAAGGGAGTATTCGAGGCTAAGATCTCCAAAGTTTTAAAATGTTCTCTGAAATACAGCGGGACAGGTTGACACTGGGTCCTCATTAAGGCTTTGATTTACCTTTGACAGTACCAGACAGCCAATAACAGTCTACCCAAAGATAAATCAAAGATGTATAAAATATTCTCAGTCCAGGGTAAATCTAAAAGGGTATTTCTCTATGCTAGCACAGCAGTAAATGTACCATTAATTATTATTCTCAGTTCTATTATCTAGTGCTCTTCAGTGGAGACACAGTTTGAAGGACAGAGGACACTTTGTCACAACGAAAAATCCCAAGTCAGCATTTTATCTGATTTCCTATTAGTTTGTCATGGAAAGGGTATGAAACTTTCATAACACCGTAGCAGAATATGTACATTAAGTGCTATATTTCACCATATCAAGACACTAAACAATCCTTCCCTCCCCTAAACCCACTAACCTCACTTGACAGAGCATTCATTTATCTTGTGGACGTACAGAGAAAGAAAAATCTGAGCAAAAAGCCCTACATATTCATTCTTTCTCAGAGAGAGAAGGACAGAAAGCTGATTTATATGTGGTAGAAGTCTGTTAACACAGGCAATAGTATCTCTGTGGAAATGAAATAGGCAGTAAGAAAGCTTTCTTATGGAAGTACAGAAAGCCTGAGCTCAAATTTGCTTTTCTATGTTCCTGAAGGGGAGATTATGCTTAGATTATGCTCAGTTGGATTAAAACTTGTCAAAATTTGAAATTTCTTTTTGGTACCAAGTCTCAAAATATCGCGTGCATTTGAACTCCCGAAACAGATGGGAAGTAAGGAAACCTGAAACTTTTTGCAAAAAAAAAATTCTGAAGTGCTACTTAGTTCATTTTAAAAAATGTTATTATGAAGGGTTTTCAACATTTCTCATACATACATTCCGAGTATTAATTCAGACAGCATACTGAAGATTTGTACTCCTCTCTCTGTCTACAAAAATAGACATATGTGATGAAACAGAGGGGAGCTTCCCAGGATAAATGAAATGCCAGCAAAAGTACAAGGAAAAACACATGATAACTGTCAAATTCACAGTCCCTGTCAGTCCATAGCACTAAATCTCTGGCACAACTGTTGGCAAGATCATTCCAGCATTGACTGTGGTAACTACGTGCAGTACCTGTTTCTGAAGGGCTTACAGCAATATTCTGGTCACACGTGAAGACACACACATGCTCACAGAACTGTGTACAGTGGCAGGGCAGCCCCTGACCTGGTGTTTGGTTGAGATGCCTGGCTGGGCTTTCCCTCAAAAGACATTACCTTTCCGGTCCCCATAGTAATGCTGCAAACCCAAAAGAGTGCTGCAAGATGCTCTACATGGGGTATTCAGGGGCTTAGGTAAGCTTAAATTATCCTTCCAGGTGTTGATTTTCAATCCTTTGACCCTGTGTACATACAGTATTGCAGGTTTTGTCCTGCTCACTGCTGCTGCCCAAGGAGTAGAAGTCTAGTTTTTGTTGAGGCTGAGGGCATTGCTTGCAACCTTGAGTACCCTGAATAGGTTGGATCTCAGTTAGTTTGGATATTTCCTCTTACTCTATGATACCACCAGATTAGATATCTTTTAGGAAGTTAGGCCAGATGTTCTGTCACCATGGTCCGGGAGAAAGATGGCCAAAGCACAGCAGGGAAGTCTTACTGATGGTGAGTGTGGAAATTGTAACTGAAACAGTTCAGAGGATGAAGCAACGCTCCCACATTTTATGTGGTTATAACAGCACAGCAACAAAGTATACTGGGAGGACCAAATGTTTTCCACTGGTGCACTCATTCTTCTGTGTCAGTCTATAGTTTTTATTCCTGTTTGACTTGCTTAAACTGCTTGGAAAACACACAAGAGAGGACTCGTGTCTATACTGTTCTGAAACCTCTTGACCTTCATGTTAGTCTAGAACAGCATCTGCTCCTGCCTGTCCCAGAAACCAGCATGTGGGGTGATGGCACAGAGCCGGGCAGACACGACCTTGCAGCCTGCCATGAATTAATCATGACAAAGTTTTGCATGGAGCTGTGATCATGGCTCCGCTCTACAATCCCATTGTTCCCAACAACACAGCGTGTACCAGCACACTCCAGATCGCCACAGCCACCTGCAGTGGACACTGGGGTGCCACCATCCCTCCTGGAGCTCACTGCCATACTACTCAACAAGCCAGGCAAGCCCGGCCAGTCAAACACGTACCACAGAGAATAACCCATCCTGTCAGCTTGTTCCATATATGACTTCTGTCACCACATCTCACACACAAGGTGAGAGCCAGGAAAAGAAAGTGCTGGTTTCAGACTTCTTGCATGGGCCACATACTTCGGCAGAAATTGTGACAAAATTCTCAAACACCAATGGGCCTAAAAGCCAGGCAGAAAGTGAATGCCTCTGCCTGCTCGGCCAAGGACATCTCAGCCTCTTTAAACTGGAAAAATAAACACACTAGAGATTCAGTTGTTGTGTTTACAAGAACAGTAAAAAAAAAAAACCTGAAGGACTCGGGAAAGAAAAGAGCTCTTTGGTGGGAGCTGGATTCCACAGGAGTTATTTTGAATTTCCCCAGCCAGCTGGAGCCAGGGAAAAGCTGATTTTCCACTGCCCTGCACCTTGTATAATCATTTACACTCCTCAAGTGGATGTAAAAACGTTACAGACACTAACAGCACCATTTAACACCCACTTTGCAGAGGTGTTAATGTCTAAACAAAGTATAAGGTCATACAGAGTAGGCCCAGAGACATTCAATTAAGAGCGATTGCTGAGGAAGTGCAGACTCCTCTCCTCCAGGGCACTGACAGCCAGGGCGCTTCCCACTGCTTCCCAAAACAGGAGCCTTTATGCGGGGGCACGCTGCGATAGTTACCGAAAAACTGTTCAGGGGAGATTACCTTTTGGTGGATGTCACGTCTGCTGGACAGCTGTGTCCCCATGACCTCCCCTCATGCCGAGCAGCACCTCTGAGATGACCCGCAGTGCTCTGCCTGCTGCCGCCCTGGCCAGCTGAGGGCTCCGTCCCCATGGGGCACCGCCATGCTGCTGTGCTCCTCTGAAATGAGAGCACGGCAGGGAGGTCACGGCAGGCAGGACTGACCCAACAGGAAGCCTGTCAGCCCAAAGCCTGCCAGGTGCACCTGAGCAAGAGGCGGCACTGGAGCAGCCCACAGAGCTCAGGCCGTGCCAAGCGCTGGACTGGCCAAGCCGTGACCGGGCGAAGTGCTGGTCTCTCCAGCTGGAAACCAGAGACCTGGCTGCTGCCTCACCTCAGAAAGCTCCGGCGGTTTCCGCCCACCCCTGCCATGCCAGGGCGCTCCCTGAAGGAATGGTGCCCGAGCCTGAGGGAGGGGGCCCCCACGGTGGCTGGGCAGCGCAGCAGTGCTAGATACAGCTCCCTCAGGGCAGCGCTGGTTGTTGAGGGCTGGAGGGCATCGGCTGGGAAAGCGGCAGTAAAGCTCGAGAGCGAGCCGGGGCCGGTGCTGCCAAGCGGCCGCCGCGCTTTGTTTGGGAAATGAACCCCACCTGGGAAATGCAGAAGTGACCCAGCTCACTGCGGGGGCATGGCGGCCTGGCCTTGCTGCCTCAGGGGCTTCCTAGTACCAGAGTTCAGTGTTTTCTGCCAAATTCCCAGTCATTTCTCTTTCCCCAACTCAACTGCCATTCTCACTCTCCCCTGGGGCGTGCAGCCCAAACCTTGGCATGCAAGGTGGCATGGGGACCTGGAACTCCTGGTGGGGCTGGCTGTCCGGGGACCACGAGCTGCTCCCCCTGTTTTCCTCCAAAGGAGATCCCCCTGTGGCCGCATGGGGATGGGCAGGGAGGTGGCATTTGGGCTGCCGCTGCCTCCCGCCTCCTGCCTGGCCCCTCGGAGCAGGCATAGAGGTGGGGTGGCCAGTGACCCCCCCAGCCTCTGCCCTCACACCGGGGCTTTGCAGGCTTGAAACCCTCTGGGTTTGGCTGTAGCTACCAGGAGACTGTTGGAGACCAAGGGTTTATCGCTTTTTTTTTTTTTCTTTTCTCTTTTAAATTCCTATTGTATCTCCTGGTGTAAAGGTCTAGTTGGGTATTATTGCTGGATTTTGATCAACTGAGGCTGGGGAATTAGAGGCCCAGTCATGCCAGAAGCAGATGTGGTCCTGCTGGCCTCCAGAGATCAAAAGCAATCCAGCTCCCTCAGCCATCAGACCCCAGGAGCCTGTCCTCTCCCCAAAACTCGACTGATGATACTGCAGTTTCGGCCTGTCCCTGGAGTTCCTCTCCCCCTGTCTTTCTGGCCCCCCCTGGGACAGGGACATCGTCTGCTTTTCCACACATGCTCAGGAGGGCTGGCTTGGCCCTCCTGTGTGACAGGAGTTCTTTGCTCCTCACATCAACCCGTTCCCTTCTCAAAAGCTTCTTTCTCCCTCAGTGGCACAGTGAGACATTTCTCTGGACAATTTGCCCTCCACACCCTCCTCCCGGTGCCCCAGCTCCTGTGTGCCCCAGCTGCTCGGTGGCTGCTGTTAGCTCCCAGCAGTCTTGCCACCCCCATTCCCTCTCTCTGTTTCACTGCCCCCAGACCAGGGGCCAAAGCAAGTTGCAGGAAGGGGGCAGGGGCACACCGGTACCTTGCTGGAGCAGGGTGAAGCTCCTGGTCTCCTCTGCTGGCTTCCTTAGGGGTTGGAGAGGTAGGCAGAGCTCCTCCTGAGCCATTGTTGTGGGCTGCTCATGGAGATACGCAAGACAGAGGTGAAAGCTGGGGGAGAAGGTTTATGGGAAAATTTGTCCATAGTTTTAATACACATAGTTTAATTTCCTCCTGGCCCATGCTGACGTCCTGCCAGCTGCAGTCAGAGAACCTTTCCCCTAGCGCCACTCATTTTGTTCCTCCACCCAAAGTTGGTTTTGGGGCGAGGCTGTCTGGCCCCCAGAGAAACATGGGCACCAGCCCTGGCTTTGCTGCCCACCAGCTGCAGCCATGGTCCAGTCTGCAGCTTCTCAGTACCTCTGTGTTTTATCAACTCTTTTTAGCCACTTCTGAATCCCTCCATGAAACTTGCTGTGTATACACAGAGAACAGCATTGATAAATGCTATCTTCTAAAATAAAATCAATGGTGGTTCCTGCTCATGCTCTCTTTGTACGTTTTTGTGAGGGTTAGAGAGCACAGAGACAGCTGAGAACAAGGGAGGGAGAGCACAACATTAACAGGAACAAAAGACAACAGGAGAACTCTCATTGTATCTACAAACACATTTTCCAAAGCACTTCATGAAAGAAAGGATTGCAACAGAAAGAGAGAAGGGGACAAAGGAAGATGAAAATATGCCACAGGTGGGGAGAACACTAAAACCACCACCCACCCCAGTGCCAAAAATCTCAATTAAAAGGTGACAGGTGTGAAATTTTGTTTTAAAGGCAAAACTGCACCATAAAAGAGATGTTGGCAGGTTTAGAAAATAAGTGCCAAATGTGTTCAGTCTTGCCTTTGAGCAGTGTTTCTTTTCAGTTGTCTTTTGTTTTTGTAAGTTTTATTTAGTTTCCTGCGGTTCCCTTGCCAGGTCTGTCAGGGCTGGCCGTAGATCTGAGAGATGTTGGCCCATCTCTCCTCTAACGGCTGCTCGACTTCTCTGCTTTGCTCAGGGCAGGTTGCTTGTTCCCAAGCAAGACAGGCCCCTGTGTGCTTTAATTGCTTCGCAGCCACTCTGGCACCAGCTAAGGTCACTCTGAGTGACTGCGGTGGAGAAACAGCAGTAACTCCAGCCAGTGTTATTGTGAGGGTTTTTAAAATGCGAAAGGAGCAGAGACCCAAGATAGAGCACTGCAGGCACCTTTCCACTTTTAAATAAACTTAGAGCAAATACAAGTGTAAAACTCAACCACTGCTTTTTATGGTCTTGTCTCCTTTTAATTTAAACCTCTTCTGTTTAAGAAACAATGGCACATAGAAAGTGTTTCTGCAGTGGCAAAGAAAGTGAATACACGTATTTCAAATAGGGAAAAATCTGGATTTGCCCCAGATTTATGCTCCCTGCTGCATTTGGCAATCCTCCCTTTTCATTCCTTCTCTGGTTCAGGTGCTGCTGTCTACAGCAGCCGTCACGCATGGCCTAGGGAGTGAGGTGGATGTTGGAAGTCATCCTGGAAAGTCTTTAGAAATGACCTAGGACACAGGACTTCATGAACTGTCCCACTGAGGAGTACAGACAACAATCTGACTCAAACTGAGAGAATCTCTTTTCCTCTTTTAGGGCTGGAAAAATCCCTGTAAACCCTTGTTCTGTTCATTTCTAGTCATCTCTGTAGGATTTCTGTATGAAACATGGAGCCTGGGACAAAAGGCTGGAGTCTGCTTTGGAGGACGAGTCACTCCAAACATCCATGCCAGGGACTGGGGAGAGGAAGAGGAGCACGAAGAGGTAGCAAAGCTCTTCAGCCATTATATGGGCCCTGGCAATGGGGTTGCTGCTGAGGAGGGAGAGGCTGTGCCTCAGGGAAAGCATGTGGCTCCTGGGGCAGGGAAGCACTTGGAAAGCACTTTTTGGATCATCTGTAATCTGACTCAAAACCATCTCCTGAAGAAGACAACCAAAAGATTCCCACTGGTTCACTTCTGCACACAGATCTATACAAACATGGATAGTACCTTTTTTGCATATTAAAGGCAGCTTTTTTCATGAAGGGAGAGAAATTTGGTCTCAGTGCTATAGCAAGAACATTACTGTTTCTTATGGGATCTTTATTAACTACTTGCTTACTTGCTCTTGGAAACCTTTTTAAATTACAAACTGTCTTTTAAAAAAATCAGGGGGGAGGTTCTCTCGGTCACAGAATCCAGGCTACAGAACTTCAACAAAAAACCCCGAGTATTGAAAAATTGAGCACTGGAAGATTGGTATAATTTGCAAGGTTGTACAGGTCCTTTTCTTCCCTCACAGCCCCTCTCCTGTCCCCTCCTCCCACTCTGGAATTCCTCTGTAAGGAGTGGGTTTTACATCCTGGTGGGAGTAAAGCTTCTGTCTGGAAACACAGCAGATTTTTTTAGAGCTTTATGGAGAGCATGATGGGTCGCTCTCCCATTCGTGGGTATTCTGCAAATGGAGATCTTTGAAGGGGGAATCTTTGAAGTGACTGAGCATCTTCCATCCCAAACTGTGAAAGATACAGAAAAATTTCTGTCTGCTCTTTTGAGAAATCTTATCCTAAGGATTTAGCTGAGGATGGTACTCATGGCATTAGATGCAACCAGGCATGACATGCAAATATTAACCTATTAAAGCAATTCATTCATTTCCTCTAACAAATGATGCGATTAAAAATGTGCCTAGGGAATGTTATAAATATACATCTATGACTTGACTTTTCTTCCCAGGAATCTCTGGCTAATCCCTAGGGAATAACCCAGCTTTAAACTGAAACCATCAAATGAAAATGAACAGCCAAATATTTTAAACTATTGCTTTTTATTATAATTACACTGGAGCACAAATAAATAAGCACTAAATTATTGTAAAATATTGTCAATGCACTAAAGAAAGCAGAATTGATCTTCAAACAACATCTTATTACTTCAGAAGTATCAAAGTACATTTAATTACATCTTACCTAAAAAAATCAAGTACAAAAATGAAAAGAAAATTAATATGTATTTATACTGTGTATATAGAAACGGCTAATAATATATGATTACAGTTAGCCTCTAGCTACTCCTTACTCCTACACAATCTCAGGCACATACCTGACAATTTCTAATGAAATATGAAAAAAAGCAACATGACATTCAATTTCAAGATATCGGTAAATGTATTACATTGGAATGAACACAGAATGATTTAATTTTATTTAAAAACCCTGTCATTTAAAAACATAGTGCCATTGTCCACTTAAAAATAAACAACCCAAACGAAAAAAAACCCATACCATTTTATACCATTTGCTTTAATTTGTCAAAAGGAGCAATAAAGTAGACATACATTGGCTAATATACGTAAACACATTTTTAGTGCAAGAATAACAAGACCTGTGACTTTACTGTGCTTTCTTGAAATCACAGTGCACTTTACACAAATTGCTACACTATAATGTTTAACTTCAGGAGTTTAAAGCAAAATAAGTGCATACCAAACGTTTTCATATATACAGTCTTCGTAAGTGTGTGTATATATGTGATCTGTATGTATATACAGATTGCATATTTATACAGACTACTGCTTTAATGACCGTGTGTAACTAAGCACTGTCATTCACCCTGTGACACAGAAACCGCTGAGACAATAGGTGATGTAGAAAATGTTTAACAGCGTTCTGATGGCACGCTCTCAGCAGTTCGATGCACCTTTTACTCGAGCGATGGGGTGGGCCAGCAGTCACGGGACAGGATGGTGGCGTATGTCTTGCTCTGGCTCTGTCCGTGACCTTTGGAAACTACTCCTCCTGAGCCTCACTTCCCTCCTCTGTAAAATGATTCTCGCAAGCGTGAGGTTTAGTTCACATTTCTAAAGTGCTTTGAAGGTAAGTGCTAAGTTATATTTTACTTTTTCATGTAATGTTGCACTTTAAAACAAAAAGCCATTGTTTCCATGGGATACAATGGAGGTCTGGAAGCACATGGGCAGTTATTTAGGAAGGACAACATAAACAGTGTTGAGCAATAAAAGAAAACAAGGAGTGTTTTTTACGGTGGGCTAAGTGTACAAGCAAGCTGCTTAGGACAAGAATGCTTCAATTCCCTGATCATTATTCCTATTATGTACTGATATGAAAAGAACGCAATATGAAGAAACACTACTAAACACGTAACTGTTCACATTAACATTTGCCTCCCCCCAAAGGGCCTGGCACTGCAGCACCCCTGTGTACTCACGGGTCTGGACTGCAATATCGATGCTTCGGTAGCAGGGTTTTTAAAGTAATTGCTCCAGGAAGAGGCCAGTGCAGAGAAGGAGTATCAAGCCTGACTGAACACTGGCTTGTTTTGTCACCAGAGGCTTAGTGCAGTTGGGGGAAAGGGTTGAGCTAAGTATTTCACACATGGTTATGAAAAATTCTTCTCTTGCCACATAACAAGGAAGACAAAGCATAAACACTTTCTGAATAATGAACCTGTTATCTCAACAGATTTCTCACGACCAATAAGTCGTCTTCTTTCCAGCAGATTCTGGAACTTTGCGAGATCTCTGGAGTTTTTCGTCTGCCATTTTCTTTCTTTAAAAAAAAGAGAATAAGCAGAATATACAGTTGGTGTCTTTTGGATGTAACATGTATTCAAAGATTCCTTCACAGCCTCTGGGTTTTTTCATGTCTTCTGTCTTTTCAGCTGTGAGGGGCTCTTTAAATTTGCATTTCAATTGCGTACCCATTCCAGCCACTGTATATTCATAGCACACACCAATATTTAATGTATGTGGGTATATACGTATGCACACATCTATGAGTATATATAGAGCGATACATGCATATATACATATATATGTGTGTACACATATGCATATATACATATACAATAATGCCAATATACATACACACATATAAACACACACTTTGTCTTTTACAGAAATCTCAGTTTGGACATCAAAATATACATTAGTTAATCAGTTATAAAATATTTAAAAACTTTATTTCAGAGGCTGAAAAGAAACTACTACTGATAAAGCATTACTCAAACTCAAACTTTAGCAATATAGATTACAAAAACCTTCTAAAATTTGTTATTTTTGGTTTTTTTGATCAGCAATTACAGCTGGGGCAATGCTGTCAATATAATTTCAAAGAAAAGCCAATATAACAAGAAGATTCAAACAAGACACCTTTTCTTCTCAGCGAATATAATATTAAAATGATTGTTTTAAAGAGGGACTTTTGTGCTACCAAACTTCAGACGCATAGATAGAAATTTAAATATACAAAATATATGCCATAGATCTTTTCTTCCCTACTCCACAGCAGTACAAGTTTCCCTCGTTCTGAACAGATCCCTTTGGAAGATATTTCACCGCATGGATTTCACCCTCATAATCAGTATAAGCCATCTCTTTCTCCCGTTAAAACCAGGAGGTCATAATTCTTTGGTCATGACATAATATTCTGTTAAAATGGGTGTAATACAATACAGCATTGCAAGCCAATTACAGAAGCAGCCAGGAAGAAGAAACGGCATACCCCGGAGAACGTGTTACATGGGCCTCTGCTTCAAAACCGCATGAAATCAAGAGGGATTTCCCTACTGGCTTTCAAGGGGTCTGAATTCCAGCCTTCATAAATAACACAAGGAAATCTGACACAGCATGAAGTAAGGATGTGTTGCTGGATTTAAAAATAATAAACATGTAAACAGATTTTGTTGCCTTTATTTTCTGGACCAAAGACAAACGGTGACAGGAACCGTGGCTGCAGTGCCACTGCCTCAACCTGCTAAAGCGACGGGGTCTCTCGGCCACGGGCTGTACGATGCTTAGTCACAGTGAACCATGGTCTCTGCTAGTCAGCTGAATATAATGAAGGAAGAGTTTCTGTTGCAGGTTTTTCTGCAGAAAATTTAGTTTTGTGGCCAAATAATTTTAGTAACTGATTCGTATAAAACCAAGGACAATTTATCTGATTGACTTTATGGGAAAACTGATGCAGAACAATTCTCATTTGAAATGGAACTTACGCATCCACATTAAGCACTTTTATTTGCATTGCTTGCGGTTTTGCTGTTTCCCACCAAAACTCTCTCCTTTTCCAGCCCCCCCCGCCCCCAAAGCTAAGGACATCTAATGAGTACAACTCCAGGTAACTTCTACCGCCCTAGCACCAAGTTGTTTTGTACATTGTCCTGTTCAACAAAACGTACAACCACATGCTTTTGTACAGAGGCCAAATCTAGGCAGGTAAGAGAAATAAAATGGTGGTGGGGCAGGAGGGGGAGAAACATTAGAATACCACATAGAAAATAGGTAATAAAACAGTATAACAGTAACATTATATAGTAAAATTCTTCATAAATTTTTGATTTTTTATATATATATTTAAACAGTGTATTAGTTTGGGTGTTTTCAATATATTGGCGAAATATTTACATTTTGATATCTTCTGGATCCAAAAAAATCCTGGATAGATATGTATGCCTTAATCCAGTCGGAAACCTAAATCTCTCTCTTGATTGACAGGTGAGCACTGTATCCATGTGTTTTTTCCTAGGAAGTCCATCACCTGCAGGTAAGTCTTAGGTTAGAGCCTTTGCCTTATTAAAAAAGCAGGCTACCTGTGCACGGTGCAACACAGTGGAGAGGGCATCCTCCACACGCCTGTCAAATTGCAGTGTCCCAGAAAACAGTTTGTTGTTTGGAATAAGGAGGAGGGCTGTATTTCTTGGTCCCGGTATTCTTTTTCCAACTCGGCAAAATAGGCATGCTGTCCTGTTTGCAGAGTCCTTTTTCTGATTTCTGTCGAGCTTTTATTTCTTTGCAGAGGCAACGTTTTTTCTCAATCATATCCAACATCGTATGGTCCCCTTGCAACCACTGCATACACGTCACCTATTGGGGGGGAGGGAGAAAGAAAAGAAGGAAAAAGAAAAGAAGAAAAAAAGCATACAAATAACTATTTGGTCATAGATTGAATATGTTGGTTCTTTGCCAGGTTAACTTTATTCTTCTTTGAAACACTCTAATTTGTTTGATGAACAAAAAATCTCTACGTCAAGAACAGAAACAAAGTCAGTCTTTAGTTCTAACTACCACCACTTTAAGAAAAAAAAAGGTAACAAAAGGTCCCCTTTTTAACTTCTCCAGAGCACTGAAAGCTAATAAAGATAAATGTTTTCGGCAAACTAGCACTGGTTGGATTTTAAATGATGGAACAGATCTTAAAAAGTCACATGGATCTTAACAACGTCCTTAAGTTGTGGAAATAAAAAATTCTATACACTGAAACCCATGTTTTATATTGCTTTCCAAATCCAATCTGTCACATTAAAAGCATGGTGTTAACACTTCCAAGTATCAAGCTAAATATGTCTGTGTTTAATTTTTTTTAAATGATTTAATGAACTCCATGCAAATTAGATGGATTAACCTATCCTATTCTGTGATGATATTTCATTAACTGGAAGGCACCAAGAGTTTAGAAACTCCATGTTTTCATGAATATAGAATATTTGAAAACATGATCCTGATTCAGAAAAGGAAGTTAGCATATGTTTAGTTGTAAGTACATGTCACAGCCCCTCTGAAGCCTGAGAATGTGGCTTTGAGTTCAGTGGGGTGCCCACTTGATTGAAAATGTGTCTTCAAAGGCTTTTGATTGGAACTGAAATCGCTAATACTGAACTACCCTGAAAGGGCTCACTGTATTTGGATATGGCACACTGTATACCTCCAAATCATAAAACTTCCTCTCAACACTTACTCTGCAAATTTGAAGCGGTCTTGAGTGTCCCAACATTTATTTTCCACATTAGTCATAAATTAAGGATTTGTGCGTAAGTAAACAAAGGCCATACACTTGCAGGGGCTGTCCAAGTACATCTCTGATCTTGTCATGGAAATGCACATGTACAGTAATACTTTGGCAGCATTTTATGATTCATGAAGGAAATGTATGTTTATTATTAAGTGTATTTGAGTACATTTAATAACGCATATGCCTTTCATTCACAAATCTTAGAGGCCAAGCCTGGGCATACACACCAGGTTGCTACAACTGGGTATGGTCTTACAAGCCAGTATATAAACTTCCATTGATCTTGGTAGTTTTTGTGGTCAGCTTGAAGTGTATTTAGCATTTATTGATAAATAGTTAGAGAAAATGTTCAGATTCATAGCAGGAAACAAAGCAAAAGGAATAAATGTGAACAAGCCTACCAGAAAAAGTAATAATAAACAATGTACTCAAACAGAAAAATAAACAGAAAACAGAAATGTGCGTATTTTTTCAAATATCTTTGTAAAAAAAGTTTTTAAGGGGTGACACAGGATAAAAGCATTTTGGATAGAATTACCTTTCTTTATACTGAAACAAAACCATGCTTACCTTATATATTAGATACTACTTTGAGTAAAACAAGTTTAAACCACAATATGAATTTTGTTCTTGAATATTCTTATGAATTTAGAATTACACAGGTAACATATCTGCAGTGTGTCCTCCTGAACGGCTGAGCTAAAAGTCTTCTGGAAGCCTACTGGGCCTGCTTTTCCTAATCAAATACTTATTTTTCACTTACTGCGGTGCAGGCGGGTATGAGGCATGTCATCCACCACAGCCATGAGACTTTCCCTCTTTGGGTGTCCAGGCCTGGTCCAAAACTCACCGACTGAACCGGAGATACTCCTCCCCGCCCCCTGGCTCGACTTCACAGGTCTTTGGACGAGGATCTACCTGAGGCAGGTTTCCTGCCACTCTACTCGTCGGTGGCGGGTCAGTACTTACGCAGCAGTGTCTTCAGTTTTGGTTGGGTCCTCCTACGTGGGGCAGGACAGGCACATAGTCTGCACACAATTCATTAAACAAAATATTCACAACACACAGCTTCTGCACACCAGCTTCTGGGCTGGATTTGAGGACAACAGTGCTTGAGTGTGGGTTTCCTTTTCTAGGCATCAGGAAATACCTTCTCTTTTATAACTCATCATGTAAGTAAACAGAGCACGTGCCAATACCAAATCCTTATGGTATGCTGCGTGCTCCAGTCACCACGCATCACAAGCGCCATCCACAGCACGTACGACAGTCACCAAGAGGGTGTTACCTCCATGTCACCCCCACTCTTACCACTGTACTACACGCAGTGCCATTGCCAACACAGTGTCTTCTGGTAGCTAACCTCCTTCACGGGATTCAAGGGGACTAAAGCAGGATTTTGACATGCTAAGCTTTAAAATGCCAGTTGCAGCTTCCCAAAGATAGAAATGGTGTTGCAGAATGTATCAGTTACACAGACACTCTGCCATCCCCTGCAAAACAGCCCCTAAAATAAACCTGAGTGTAGGCAGCTCCAAAATCCTGTTTTATACTGGCCACCATATTGTGTTGCAGTTAGTGAATTATTTATTATGAAGAATTCAAGTTTTTCCACTTTCCCAGACACAAATTTTCAAGACTACTTGTAATTTTTTTAAGGTTTTTTTTTTTTTTGATGCCTAAGTGCTTCACACCAGCATCTTCTTAGATGTACGATCCACATGGTACATTCCTCTCCTGTAACTGCATTCAGATAATGGTATGTGCAGCATGAATGTGCAGAACTGGTATGTGCAAAGTCATTTGCTAAAATAGACTAAGTGAACAAATATGATGTTGAAAGACTGGGGGGAAAAAAGGTTAAAAGTGAGAACAAATGTTAAAGGATTTTATTTGATATTTTTGTCCAGTTCTAGTGCTAAAGTGCAACAAAATAAAAAATGTACTGAACAAGGGTGTACACCTCTTGAAGTTGCAAGACAGATCTAAGAGGAAATCACCTGTTTGTAGATCAATGAACTACAGATACGACAATAACCATGTTGCTAATACAAGAGCCCAAAGAGCGTTAACTAGATTTTCAGTGTGTCCCAGACAAATTACAGGCACTAAGGCTCACAAGCCAGCACTCAACCCAGCTGTTTAATCACAGCAGTAACCCTCGATGACTTCAGTACGGCTACTGAGGTGTTTGAAGCTAATGTCTTTAACTCTGCAGACTTAGGCCTAATCCTTCCTGTGACTGACCTGATGGTGCTCACACTTAGTTCCGGTACCAATTTTTTTCATATTCTCCCTCCTTTCTGGGTTCAGCCTGCTCCTCTGGTCATGCACCAGGTTGTTAATATCCCTGCTATATCATAACAAGGGATTTGTTCAGTGCGAGAGGCACAAAAATTAATGATGTTGCAATTTAATTTATGGAAAGAAGCAGAGCATTCATAATGTTGTACAGCTATACGGCTCTCCTGTTCCTGAAAGATCCCACAGCACATGAGGAATGGTACACATACTGCAGCACGTCAGAGCTTGGCTGCAGATGTGGATGTAGGCAGACAGACACAAAACCCATCAGCACTGGAGGTAACAACCAACAAGACACAGCACAGGAGATGCAAAGTTGGTTTTGACCAACAGGTCTTGGCCCAAAGCTTGTTCTTACTGAATAGGGAAGAAAGAGCCAGCAGCTAACGTTAGGCTTGTAAGGAGAGATCTCCTGAAGATTCCAGGATTGGTATCAGGTACTACATCACATAATCTCCTCTGAATTATGAAATTTTCTGATTGTACATAAATTTTTGTTTTGATGGAATTTTCACTCATTAAATTATCCAGGGTCTAAGACACAATTTTTGTTCAAAATCAGACAGAGCAAGAGAGTGAAGGAAAACATCAGCCAGAGGCCCAGAAGTTTGGACATTCGCCTAGGAGGTGTTGGAGGTAGGCTCAAATCCTTGCTCCTAAGCAGGCAGTAAAAGCTGCGTGATAACCTGACGTGTAGGAACAATACAGGAACCGAAAGTGGTTGGATAAGTTCTCTCACCTGGGTGCAACTGTAAATAAGGATGCCTCATGAGTTCCTGGTAAACACACTAACCCTTCAATTATTCATTATTTTCTAGTTTTCCTCAAAAATCTTCTTTAAAGCAAATGCTTGTTCCAAACTTGAACACCATCAAGAAAAAGAAAGAAATTTCTTCCACTATGCAAAACTAAATTCTTCTATACAGTTTAATCACCAACTTCCTGGAAGGCCTTAGGAGACATCCATCTATGTTGCCACCTGTTATGGTTTCAGCTGGGATAGACTTGACTTTCTTACTAGCAGCTGGTATAGTGCTATGTTTTGGATTTGGGATGAAAATAGTGTTGCTAAAACACTGTTGGTTTTGGTTGTTGCTAAGCAGTCAAGGCCTTTTCTGCTCCTCATATGGCCCTGCCAGCAAGCAGGCTGAGAGTGCACAAAAAGTTGGGAGGGGACACAGCCGGGACAGCTGACCCCAACTGACCAAGGGGATACTCCATACCATTAGAAGTCATGCTCAGCATATAAAGCTGGGGGAAGAAGAAGGAAGGGGGGGACGTTCAGAGTTATGGCATTTTGTCTTCCCGAGTAACCGCTACACGTGATGGAGCCCTGCTTTCCTGGAGATGGCTGAACACCTGCCTGCCAATGAGAAGTGATGAATGAATTCCTTGTTTTGCTTTGCTGGCGTTTGCGGCTTTTGCTTTACCTATTAAAGCGTCTTTATCTCAACCCACGAGTTTTCTCACTTTTACTCTTCTGATTCTCTCCCCCACCTCACTGGGGGGAGTGAGGGAGTGGCTGCGTGGTCCTAGCTGCCGGCTGGGGTTAAACCATGACATCACCTTACTTTTACTATCTGCCCTTCCCAAAATGTTGGAAGTGAATTTTATTAAAAACTGTTACATACTCTCAGATTCTATGTTGGTAGTGCAAGAGAACAGGAATTAATATTATAAAACCATCTTTCAACTAAGAAAAAACCAAGTTTACACATCCTCAAAACAATGTAAAATGTTATGTCTAAGAAAGCCTTTCTAAATAAAATAGATCACTTCTGGTGAGTGTTTTAATGCTTTATGAAGATCTGAGAGACAAACTAGGCACACTAGTTCTCTTCTCTACAAAGTGCAACCACTATATTTTTGTGTGTTGGTGCCTCCTTTTACAGTGGGCCTGTCTTCATTTCGTCTTACCTCATGGGACTGAAATTCTGAATCATTCCAGAAAGATAAGTAGCAGTCCCAATGGTTTACAAATATACGTATTGCGTAAATTAGATCACAGAGCTGTCTTGGAGCAAAGGTTTGACAGGCAGAACATCTACAGTTGAATCTCTCTTAGAGGACAGGACCTGGAGCCCGAGGTCAGTGCACTCTGTAGCTCTCTGCCATATCAGAATTTACCGAGAAAAGCTCATAATCCCTGGGAAAACTCAAAACAGGCTTTGGGGAACAGACAATGACTCACGCTGCCAGGAACTCCCTGGTGTCACAGCAGACTGTATCTGTTTTCTATTGCCCTGGCATGGGCTCTGCCCCGGCCCCGGGCAACCCAACCACTGCCCACAGAAGGATGCCAGTGCAGCTCCAGCCCACACCATGCTGTGGCAGCCTGCACCAGCAGATTCACAAAACTGCTTAAAATATGGATGTTTAAAGCAAGAAAAAGAAATGTAAATGAACATAGTTCTTCCCTTGTTCTTAACTAAGCAAGTTTGGCAAAGAGAATAATAGTTACAGATGGAAAAAAGATAGAAAAAAATATTCTCCAATAATACAATTAAGCAGCTACTGGTGGATACAACTTTCCACACCTGCTAGCTGTGGTCACTAGGTGTAGCAAACATCTTGTATCTTTTGTTGGTGACTATTCAAAATATGAGCTATGACCTTCTGGCCCTTCAGGAACTGGACTTTGACCATATGGAGCACCAGGTGAAGTATATCAGTGCAGTACAGTGCACAAGCAGGTCTGTGTAAGCTACTGAAAAAAATATGGCAACACCTTTAAGTTATATACAAACCAAACAATCCCATGTGGCGTAGCCTTTCCAAATGAAAAACATCAGGGGTGTTCAAAGAAAAATCTGGGAACAGGTCTGAAAATATAGAGCAAAAAATCCTTAGCACCAGGCCTGGGAATCTTTCATAGGTGTGATAAATTTTACTTGCTCATGGGTGACAGACAAATAGATACATAAATACATAGATACATAATGCTCTCTCTTGGTAAAAAGATGTATGTGCTACATAAGTCCCACTCATATCCTCTTGTCTTGAAGTGAGCCCCATGTAACTGTAATCGCAAGCCCCACGCACAGGGCAGGCAGGTGCCCTGCGCTCCTGCCTGCACCGGCACAAGAGAAGAGCAAGATCCGGGAGAAATTCTGCTCCTCCAAAGTCAGGCCACAGGGGTGAAGTGTAGGTAGGATAAAGTCATGCTAATTCCTGGTGCTGAGAGGCGTTTCAGGAAACCTATCATTGAAAGGTGCACTATAATTTCTCATACAAGTGCCTGTGAAAGTATGTGCTGCTAAAAATGCCATGGGAGAGAAAAATACTTGAAATATTGTAGGCAACTCTATTACTAGTGACAGAGCTAGAAAATGCTGCCAATTTTCATTCATTTTTTGAGGAAGTTTTTCTAACCTTTGAATTGACCACCCGATATTTCATGCTCTGGACACTTCGTGTGAGGCTTTTTTTGGTGCTGTATGAACTTTTAACAACATAAAAAAATATTTTCCGCTATAGTTTACATGAGGGCTTTAGGCAACACCATATGCCATTCAGCTGCTTCTCCTCATGACATCTTGGCTAATAAGTGCTTGGTTTGCCTATTTTTAATGCTGCTGGCTTGTTCAAAGTGAAATTGGAAGCTCTGGGCAATAAGAGAGCCCCATGATTCAATGGCGCTTCCATAATTTTTTCCTAGTACCATAGGTTCCCACTTACTGTGCTGAAATTGTAGAGGCTATGGGGCTGAGGAAGATGCTGTTCTCTTCTGGCTCTTGTGAGTGTCTCCCTCTCCTGCTGGATGGGCAGAGAGGCTGACTACTCATTAACAGGAAGGATCGGGAAAACGATATCACACATATGTGGTCATGGACGTCATGTACAAATACCCTTTTCTTTGTGACAACTGCATATCACAGATAAAATGAAAGCCCAACAGCTGACATGAGGCTATAACAAAGTGATATTAAACCAAAGCAAAATATAATGAAATAAAAGATATCAGCTACATTTGGAGGAGATTATTAGAGATGTCTCCTGGATCTGTAAACAAAGTGATCTCTAAGAGTGCAATCTGTGAGCAGTGCTACACATCATTCAGCAGAGCCAAACATGCTGGTTTGTTTTGGCAGGCTACAGTAAGTGAAGAAGAAAGGCTTTCTGAAAGCCACTTACCAACCTCTGGGAGGAAAAGGTATTCCCTCCCTCTTGCCTGTTCCCAGACAGGAGTTTCCAAACTCTTTCCCACTGAAACTCTTGATGGCACTTTCTCTGGTGCAGATGGGTCCCAGCCACCTGGCCGGGTAAGGTATTTCCACTTGGGAGGGTGTGAAATCCCACTCCTAGAAGGCAGTCGTGTGCCACGGGCGCAAGTGGCGGAGGGCTATGTTAAGTAGCAAGTTACTTCACAATCTGTTATCTGATACTCTTAGCTTGACGTGGAGGTCCTCAGCACACGTTCGCAAAAGGGGAGTTGTCCGAGGCAGGACTTGAGCCAGAATCAGGTTTCAGAAAATTGAGCAGCAAGATTCTCACCCATGTGAAGCCAACAGGAGGGTACCGGCTGACTTCAGGGGTCAAAGAATTTGACTACAGTTTGTTCAAACAAATAGTAAAAAAAACCTCCAATGATTTAAAAAGCTTTCTGAAGAGCACTTGGAAAAACTATGTTGGACAAGATTTCTTTTGCTAGCTGTTAGCTACAACCATTGCACTGCAGTTGAATGCTGCTACTTCCAATGGCTGCAAAAGTCGGTAAGTGAGGGTAAAACTACGGGCTCTATCTGCAGTCATTTCTTTCTCTCTGACAGAGGTACTCTGGAATAATATTTACGTGAAAGACAGTGTAATTTGGCCCAGGATAGTTAGTTGTTCATATAGCTCTGTACTGCTAACCCGTTCTCCTGTTACTGTTAAATTCAAAAAAACAATTGGTTATTAATACAAAGGTGATTAAAAGTAACAGTATGTTCAGGAACACGCAGGATGTGCAAGGTGAGCTGTGACAGCAGACACTCTCCATGCGATTCATAGTGCATGGTAACACTTCCCTGGGACACTGGATAACATAACTGCAAATTCTCCTATAGAAGTGTTTGAGGTGTTTTCTAGAAGGTGCCCTATGGTGCCAGCAACCACATTAAAATGATCCCTGTGCATTCACATCCTCGCATCACAAGCACAAGCACACACAAGGTGCTAACGACTACACAAACTACCCTTTCCAGCCTTTCACAAATTCTTCTTTTTTTGAGACATAAGTAGAGTATTTTCCCTGTAAGCACTTGGGAAAGGATTCCTCCAGCCTTAATTTTGACAAAATAGTTGGGTGGGAAGGAGCACTTTGTAATCTTATACTGTATATTTAACAATAACAGAATTCACTGACACCTGCTATTTCAACTTATAAAACTGCAAATGCATCACATTTTAGAGCTCTTGTAACAGAGGAATTCCTGTGTTTAATGTTTTGATTTCCATTATTCTAAATTTCTACACTTCTGGAAATAGGTTTTCTTACAAATGATACTACTACAGAAAAATAAAACCAACTAGAGTCCCGGTAAAAGTGTTCTACCACTTAATGCAATTATATGAGGCAGTATCATAAGAAAACTGTGGACACCGTTTTTTCAAACACAGGACTCACTAAAAGACTTATTACACTGTCTTGTGCTCTATGGCCACTTCCTAAAAACAACTGACAAGAACCTTTGGAACTCCAGAAATTCCCGAAGATTCAAGATTATGAACAATTAATACTTATCCTAAAATTAAATTAGCAAGTGGTTAGTAAACCTTCAGCACCTCTGATTCCAGACCTCCAGTTTCATGATTCATTGCTTCCAATTACTAAATGTCACAGCTACTTTATACAGAACCAGCACTGCATATACTCCCATGCCTCGAGTTTTCCAGTAACCCTTGGATTATTGCTGAGGCTATCAATAAAGCAAACTTTAAATGATAAATCTACCATCCTGCTTTCCATTTTTATACTGGCAATCAGTCTAGCTATAGATCTTCCTGACCTTGCATTATTATCTTATTTGGAAACATGTATTCTTCTCATCTAAGCTTTCTTTTTTTAACACGAAACAGCTGTCTGAAATGTACTGCTTGAGCTACTGTTAGTCAACACATCCTGTAAATGCTAGTATATTTAAAATAAGAGCCTGTAAAGTAACTCATATTAGGGATATTGTGTAAAGTTGTCTCATGCATCTCATTTATGCAATGGATCATCACAAAGCGCATTCCTATTGAAATCACTCATGAAAAATCAAAGCTTAATCTATGCCTTTGCTAAGCAATAAATACAGAACTCAAGCAACCCACCATGATACATCCTGTGGTTCACTGTAAAATAGAAAGGAAAATTCAATATCGTATTAGGTCAATCTCAGGAGGGACAAAGGACAGAAGAGTAGAGTTCAGTGATACAGAGATCTCCTGCTAACTGCATTTTGCAGTATAACACCTGCAGGGTGACACTCTAGTGTCCTAGATTTCCTTGAGAAGTTACTGACCCTGCCTCCCCACCTCTTCCTCTTGTTGGAGATTGCTGCTCCGTTGCATGTGTGCCTTAACTGTTCGTGAGCCAGCCTTAAAACAGCAGGATAATTTGAGGCATGACCTCAATGGCTACTACAGCTCTCCCTGCCTGTGACTGAGTAACCACATCCACAGTACAACACACCTGTAATTAGTCTTTCTTACTCTAAATCATGGCAGTTTTGAAAAACCGCCAGATTCAAAATCTTCACACTGAGATGAACAGCCCGTCCCCCTTTGCATTAAGAGGTGACACGGAGCAGTGCGAGCTGCTGGTGGGTAAGATCCCTTCCTCCTCCAGATCCAACCCCTGCAAACTGCAAAAGCTCTCATGTAAGAGGGCACTGAAGGCAGCAGGGTGCATGCTGTAGCTTGTTGCTTCTGGTCACCCACCAGAGGCCAAGAAGGACCCAGAAACTGAATACAGAAGAATGAAAATGAGTGGAAACAAGACCGAGACTTTGGAAGAACTAAGAGAAAGTGGGCATCGAGGCCAATCCTGAAGTTACAAAAATGTGACGTGGGGACACCACAAATTCCAGTAGTTTCCTCATTTTATTGGGCCTAACTTTTTCCAAGCTAAAAACACATACATGAGCTTCAGTGCTCTTCCTATTGACATCAGTATTAGAACTCAAGCTTTAACTAACCTTTATCACCGTGACAGCTGAAGAACCTCACTGTACCTGTTTTTCAGCAAAGCCCTTAAGTCTTTATATTTCTCTAGCATTTTCAAGAAAATGGTCACAAGAATAATTTTAAAATAAAAAAAATCATAAAATTATCAAAGTAATACATGATGGGAGAATGCCTTAGCACTGAAAAGACTGGTGCCTTCAATTCCTCTTGTGTTGTATTAGGTGATCTAAATACACAAATATCTCAGTTACAGGCTGTGAATTTGCTTTACTGATGAGAAATTTTGAAATGTGCACTTACATTTCTCCTTCGATGGTGAAATTGAGTCAATGACCATTTTCTTAGATTAAATGCCATTTCTCAAGTATTGTACTGATTATGTGGGGAAAAAAGTTTAGGATGACTGAAAACAACAATGAATGTATGAGATAATCATATTCTTGCACGTGGTCACACCTGCCTTTTGAAAGATGTATAAAAACATGATTAAAGGACAGAAATGTCCATTTATGATTTGTTTCTAACTCCAATTTGAAATGTAGTTAATGAACTCTTACTAGAGTTATAAACAGTACCAAGAGTTTCTAAAGAATCCAAACATGTAAGAGCCCGCCTTAGTATGAGATACCACATCTGCTCTACCCTCACAGCAACATCATGCGATTTCATTTATATCAGGAATTGCTAAACAATATAGTACCCAAATCTAATATAGACATGAGTTCCTGACACACAGAATAGCTGAGACACAGGCAAGAAACTAAGACTGGCATCTGCATGCTTTAGAAAATGGGATTCATTGGGTGCAGCGGGTCCCTGTACCTCACTTCTGGTTTTGTGTTTAAAAGGAAAGCTCCAAAGGGATGGCACTGGCTGATACAGCGAGTGACGCTGATTCGGCATTAATGCACTGCGAAGACTGCAACACACTAAACCACAAGCACGGGTTTGCTCATAGGCACCCACGCATGCAGTGACCGGGCAAACTCGACTCAGCCTATGACAGCAGCATGGGTTGAATTCAAGTTCAGACCTCCAGAGCAGAGAGGAATTTTAAATAGCCATCTTATAAGGAATGGCTAACAACAATGCATGGCAAACAAAACATTCAGCTTCATGGTAACCTATACACACATATCACCTGTAACATAAGCAAACAAATTGTCAACCAGCAAAAAAAGTAACATTTTTCTGTGATTATGTTTGTGTTTTCAAGTTTGGGGCAGAAATCAAGCAAGAGCCATGATCTGGCCAATATTAATTTTAAAAATGCATATTGCTATTGTCTTTTCTCATTTTTATTCTTTTCTATTTTGAATTATACAATTGCGATTATAAATCTCAGATAGTAAATGTGCTTTTCCAGACTGTAAAAAAAGAGATGGGCCAACCCAACCTGAGAGTTCACTAATTGCCACTGCCTTGAAAAGGCTTAAGATCAGGCCACTGGCCCATAAACGCTGAGCTCCATTAGTGGAATGTGTCCTTTCCCCATGCTATTTTTTGTTGAGAAAAAGCATTCCTTGGATATTCCAGTTATAGCCTACGAGTGAAATGGAAATTTGCTGTTGACGTGAGTGAGGTCAGAATTTAACTCAGTAACTTTAAATCAAAAAATGAAAAGGATTTTCTGTCACGGGATTTCAGCTGGGATGAAGGCTCTCCCTAGCAGTGGCTCTGCCATCCTATAAGTTCCTTAGTATTTCCTGCATAAAGATCTGCCTTCTGAGATTTTTCCGGGTAGCTGCTGCCACTCTGCTGCAGGAACTTACTACACACTGAGACTGTTCCAGCTGGACAAGCAAATACAATGATAAAGTTAATTGTAAAGGAAGCAAATTTATCACTCCTAAGTCTCAAAGACACACAAATTATTATCATTGAAGCTCCAATTCAGTGATGAACTTAAAACACATGCTCAAACCCGAAAATATGTATCGGTTGTCCCGTTGATTTACAAGGATATATTGCTATGTAAGAAAAGCCAGTGCTTTGCTGCCTCAAGACCAGTTAACTGAGCCTACATACAGTTGTGTGGTGACTAAGAATAATTTTACGAAAGGCTAATAAATGATTGTTAGCTGTTTTAATAAATGCCTAATCAACTGGCAATTATATGTTACTGTGGACTGCAAACTGTAAGAGATCTGACAAATAGTGTCTGTAATGTTCCCATAAAATGGACACATAAAGTACAATAATCTCACCCATTCCTAAGGCTCACCTCCACTGGAGAAACTTTTATTTTCAGTCTAAGGCCCTTCTATATCCGGTATTTATATGTGCAAGATGGGTCACCCCCTAGATTTATTGCAAGTCTCTCATGTGAATAGAGTTGGGATTTGCAGCACGGGAGTCCAGCTGATTAAGGGCATTTCTAAATCTAGGAGTACTTGACCAGCATAAGATACAGAGAACCAAAACTACACAGTGTGGGCTGCTACCAAACATTTTTGAACCACAGAAAACTATCATGAGAAACACAAATATCTTTGCAATTTTGGATATGTTCAAATAATATTTTTGAAGAACTGGAAACATTAAAAGTAGTAAAAATAATAATCTTTTAAAGTTCTCATTTAAAATACATGACAATTTTATTTTCATTGTTTAACAAGACAAAATGAGAATAAAAGTAGGTTATCAAAAGTGGGTGCTGGCATTCATACTTTTTGATAATTGGCATACACATAATGTATATGAATAGCCACACATTTCTAGTGAAAGACTATGAACAAACACACATACATATACAGAGATATATAAACATACTATACATACATACATGAGTGAATATACATATTTATGTGCATACAGTATACAGACAAGATACTATACAGGTACAGTAAGTGCAATATACTGTATAAGGCTATACAAACACCAAAAGATTCTGGTGAAATGGCGACAACCATGAGAACAAAGCTTGGATGGTTTGTGACTTAATGCAGATGGTGGGGAAAACCTCACTGTTCCGTGTCGTGTTTTATGCATCAGACACACACAGTTCGAACAGAAACATGGTACAATACATTCAGTTCATATACAAAAAAGGTAAGACAAGTGGGAGTGCATGGAGGTAACTGAAATGCGTATGAGCAGACAAATAAGGTTGTTCTACCTAGAATACAGAATGTTTGGTTCATTTACAGAGAATGCCTATATATAAACCCATGCTTTCATGAATTCATGCCATTTTTATTTCTGTTTTTTCCTTTAAGAATATTATAAAATTCTTGCCCTGAGTTAAACATAAACACAGACAGAAAAGGGAAAAAAGAAAGGAAATTGCATGCTTCTGGCTTTTTTTTTTAATATTTTTTTAACCAAGGCACAATGTCTTCAATAGCGGTTGCAAGACCATTTGAAATAAACTTAGCAATTGCTATTGTTCTGGTACTGCATCCTTCTTAATGTGACTAAACTAATTGTTTGCACACAAAAGTCTCAGAACAAGTTTTGAAGTGAATTAACAAGTTTTAGAAGAGAATAAGTAAATTTATGAGGAAAGGCTTAAAGAGAGATTCCCTGAAGAGGAAGGAATGCTACCAAATGAAATTCCTTTATAGGCAACTTACTGATGTTTGGACTGAAATTATTTCACAGAAATTATATTATATATTTGTTTATTATGACTTTAAGTTGTTACCGATTTTTAGTAGAACCATGTACAAAGTTGTAAGAGCAGCTAAAAATGAGATTAAGAACTTCCAAATAATTTTTAGTTTCTTGTTGCAGGCAGGACAGGAGAGTGGTCTCACTGATTCAGTGTTTTATAAGCTGCAAGAGGTATTAGCTTGGGAACGTTTGTTCAATGACACAAGACTTTCAAGGCATGTACCTCCTCACCTCATCGACCTGCGTAAGTCTTTTATTGGAAATATTAGTTATTAGGTTCTATATATGTCATGTTAAATTCTACAAACCCGTGTGCAAGTCTGACTCTCAAAAGAAAGGTCTGGGTGCAAAGGGCATGCTTGGCTGTTGCCCTCATGTCCGAGGCCTCTTTGCAGGGCTCCAGAGGCGGACAGTTCTCACCAACTTCTCACCAACTTCCAGGAGCTCTGAAGGGTAACTCACCTTCCAGGGAACAACCACCTACATCGTGCTGCAGCATCTGTCCCCATACATTTCCTATTTTTCAAAGCACTGAAACACACTGTTCCAACTCTATCAAAAACAGGCACAACAGAACAACCCCCTGAAAACACAGACCATGCAGATGAGATCTTCTCGTGCCTGTCCTATGGCTTTTGAAGAAATTGTAACTCCCAGTCTCAGAAACCACTAGGTAAAAACAGTAAAAAAATGTTGAGCGGGAAGTGAAAACCCTCATAAATGCAGTATTCCATTCTTTGTCAGAATATTGTTGTATTTGAAAAGTTTCAACAACTTCTGTGAGGGAACAAGCCTCTTCCTGTACTCTGCTGGCAAGCTTACGAAGCCTGTGCAAGAACAACAAGAGATCAGAGTAAGGGAATGGAATATTCTTCCTCACACTCTCTTCCATCACAGCTGAAATAGCAGCAGCCAAGCCAGCACTCGAGGGTGAGGACAGGTATGAAGATAGACTCTAGGCCTGGTGCTCAGAGACTGGTCACCCTGTTCCCATCATTGATATCCTCTTTCTGTGGTATTACTTTTCCTACAGCTGACCTGCTTTCACCCGTCACTGCTTCTCCCCGACACATCTTTTTTGTGCCCAAAACCCATGCTGTTGAGGGGTATGAAGAAGGAGAGCCACCAAAGCCATGCTTGGGCCTTGGGACCTACTGCAACAGCAAGGCGTGCTCAGATCCACTTCTGCCTGCCTGGCTTCCCCCACGCTGTGAATCAGAGGCCACCTTGGTGGCATGAGGGCCACCAAGCACGCACTCCTTCATGCTCTACTGGCAAAGTAGGACCCAACAATGCAGTGACCTGCTTCTGCTGCGTGACCAGCCCAGCTGAATGCTGAAGAAAAGATGTTGAGGCAGCAACAGTCGGGCTGTCTGCCAGCAGAAGACAGCTTTGACACATTTGCTTCTCGTGCCAATCAGTCAGGCGTGTCTTGGAGGTGAGGGATGATGGATGTGGCAATTCCATCCGCTTCAAGGTTTGTGCTTTCTTTTCTTTCTTTCCTTCTTTCTTTCCTTCTTTCTTTTTTAATAAGCATTCTCTATTTGCAGTTTGTATATTTAGAAACACTTTGCACTGCTCTGGACCCATGCCTGATCATGTAAGACCAGATTCAAGCCGAAACTCAACACAATGCAATGCAGAGCCCTCCCTAAAGCACAACATTCGTGATGTTGCTCCCATCCAAAATGTTGACAGCATATTTAGCTGGACTGACAACAGCAGAATTTTGCCTTTCTTGTGTGCGATACTTGTCCTTGTAGGAAAAAAAAAACCAACGCAACTGTGTAAAGTAATCCAAACACTCCCTCTCGTGGGCATGGGGCTCTGCTGCACTTTACAAAGGCACAAAAACATACTCAGAAATCCAGACTCTCACATATTTTTAGCAGTGCAAACTCCCCAGAAGGCTGTGTGACACTTCAGGACACGGCTCATGCCCCATCACTTCTTTCTAGGCAGTGGCATGGTGGTGTGATGACTCATCCCTGACTCTTGTGAACATTCTGCCTGAACAAGAAGGTAAAATCCTATGGCTCTGCATGATTCAGATTTTCAAATACACTCAGGCCACACACTGGTCAAATCCAGACATCATCTCAAGGTAAAAGTTGGCCCATGTCCCATCAGTGAAGTGCTTGTGCCAGGTGTTTCTCTCTGTACCCCACCGTGGGTTCTTCCATGCCTGTCCATCCTCCCAGGTAGGACCCAGAGGAGTTTCTTCCTGCCAGGTAGGACCTAGAGGAGCTTCTTTCTCCCAGCTATTTGCAAAACCAGCATCCACAAAATTCAGTCTTCGACTACATTCTTTTGTTTTCACCTACACAGACACTAAAGACTTCTCCACTGAAGGAGCAGGACTTCTCCATGAGAGGGCCGTTTGAGGGAGAGACATCATTTGTAAAAAGCTCTTAGTAAAATTTACCTGGTTTTCTGGTGTTAGACGTTCAAATGTATTTCGTTGTATCAGTGGCATATAAAACTAATTAAAATCATTGTCAAAGATACAGTAGATTGCACTCCAAATAGTTTTTGCGCTTTCTAATTTCACATAAACTGAAGCTTAAGCAATTCCTGACAGTCACATACTTACCAATCTACTCCCATCTGCAACTGCTTGCTTTCTCATCTATTACACCAAGCTTACAAATCCTTGGGGTAAGGACAATCTTTGTTCTACACACATTGTCTACTAACACAGGGACCTTATTTATGCCTATGACTCTTAGACACCACCACAGATGTTATTGTGGTAGATCCTAGTGGCCAACATTAAGCAGGTTTTGGATCCAGTGACTATCCCAAGCCTCATTAAAGGTGATGGTTAAACATAAGGAGCAATTTAGTCCCTTTAAGGGAACAGCTTCACAGGCAAAAATAGAAGCTAACATCCAAAGCAATAAATAGTGCACAGAAAGTCCAGACCAAAACCCCATGGGACTCTGATTACAGAGCAAGAGGCATGGGACTGTTCCCACACTGTGGACATACATTTTGAATGAAGAAAAAGATCAAGTATCAAAAAAGAACAACCATAATCTTGGCTCCAAAAGCACAGAGACAGAGATTTCAGAGACATTGCACTGGCTGAAGGGGAACACTTGGCATTTACACACAGGGAGAAGAAGAAAAGGATTGCCACCATCCCATGAATTGTTTCATATATTTTGCTATTCTACATCCAAAATACACAATAGACTTTCAAAACTTTTGCAAATTAGAGGAAAAAAGAGGGACAGAGAAAGCCATACCAGAGCAGCAATTAGTCCAGTAGTTAGATACCCATTTTGAATAGGAATTCGGGATTGCATCTCCCCTGAGATCTTTAACCAGCAGCCCAGGGGGATCTTATTTTCCCTTTGGCTGAGAGAGCAAGTATTACAGAAGGTGATTCTTTCATTGCAAATCCTTCTGCACTAGAACCCCAAAAGCAGCATCAATGGATTTTAATGCTAGCTTCGGTTTGTGATTCTTTAACGAGTGCGTCTAGCAAAGAGCTGCAGTACTGCGCGATGACACAGGTTTATGCTATGTAGCAGATACAAATTCTCTTACTAGCACGCTTTTTTTTTGTTTGTTTGTTACCATTTCCCTAGTATTCAAACTGGATGAAAGAGTACTTCAGTCTACAGAGTTCTCCATCTACCTGCAATGACTGTATTTCTTCCATATAATGGAAGTTAAAAAAAGACGGCTGTGATCAGATACGGAACAGCAGAGCTTGATTTATAGGTGATCATTTTTCAGCAGCAGAATTCATTAAATGCAGCGGTCAGGAACCCGGCCCTGCTAAGATGCCCGACAACTGCAGCGTGTTTACTGACTGCTTTGAACTCTTGTACACTGTTGCTGGGGAAAATGGCAACTTTAGGCTGGGAATAATAGAAGAGCACACATGCTTTGTTTATGCTCACACAGTAAGATAGAGCCCATATGCTTTCAGATGCATATTTGCTAACTAAAGCATGATAATGTCAATTCACTGGGGAATTATTTTGTCTAGGTGCCTTCAAAAATAATTATAGCCATAATAATAACAATTTACTTTTTTGGATTTATTAATTACAGGGTGAACACAATGCTTACAAGGCATACAAGACCTATAGTATGCTTTGTATACACAACTAAGGCTAGAGCCATTAAGAGTTGGGCTTGTGGTATTTGGTTGACCCATTACAGAGTTGTTCACGCACTTAGGCATGAGACAAATACCGAGCAGCATTGCTGCAGAGTACCCAATACCTGTCAAAATTCAACCCTAAATTACTTCTCTTAAGTTTCGTAAGTGTCTTACAATAAGCTTATACTGCACTTAAACTACAGGGTATTGCTCTAAGAATGCATGTGGAAAAGCCTCTCATCAGTTTTAACGCTAAAAATGTTTTTCATGACAAAATGTGCGTGTTTCAATTGCGTTTTGGTTAGCACCTAAATATTGAGTCTTAAAACAAAATGTTACCTAAGCTGTGGAAGAATTTGGTATTTAACAGGTGATGCTGATGCAAGCCTTCCCGTCCTCCCTCCCTCCCTCATGCCAGCTGATGTGGTGCAAGGCTGTGCGTGGTGCTGGCATGGCACCCATGGGTGCTAGAGAGAGTGCAGCCACCCCTCTGCGGGCACACAAGCACCCACACGGAACATGGCTTACAACAATTTCTGCATAAGGTACTTGCAATTATTTGATGCAATACATGATTGCAGCCAGCAGGGAAAGAAAAAAAACCCAACACATCAAAACCACTCTTCCTAAAATAAATAATTTACCTCCCAGAAAATTCGGGTGAAGTTCCTATAGGATCTGAGCAGGCTTCACCTTTCCCTAAGCCGCGCAGGGCTTTGTCACCGGCAGTGTCAAGCAGGAGCCCCGCAGCGCCCTGGCTGCCGGGGAAACCCTTCCCGTTGCCCTCAGCGGGCAGCCGCTCGCCCAGCAGCCCCGCCGCCGCCTCCCGCGGTACCCGGGGACCCGACACCCGCGCGGGGAGCCGCGACCCCCGCGGGGACCGCCCGGCCGTCCCCCCCCCCGCCTCCGCCGGCGGCCGCGGTGCGGCGGGCGGCCGCTAGGCGGTGCCATGGGCTCGCCGAGCGGGGCGCGGCGCGGCGGGCGGCGTGGGCCGCGGCGCGGCCTCCCTCTCCACACAGGGCTGTACCCGCCTGCCCGGAACAACGCAGTGATAGAAGCGGCGGACAGACGCCATTTTCCACGCAGAACCGAGCTGCCGGAGCGTACGTTATACCTGTCTCAGAACAACTGGAAATAAATACGACGACAAAACCCCTTCTAGTTGCATATTTAAAGTAGAAATTCTGCTTTCTACTTATCTACCGACGTTAATACATTAGAAAACTATGCTGGAAAAACCCTGCTTTCGGGACTCTGCAAAGCTTGGATTTCCATGTCCGCAGAGCGGCCCCCCCGGTGGGGGTCAGCCTCCAAGCCCAGCGCCGGCCCACCCACCCCGGCGCCTCTTCAGGTTCCTGCTCTCCCCTGGGCACTGCGAGCCCGTCTGGCTATGAAGCCCGGCAGGAGGGAAGATGCCAAAAGCACGTCATTTCCAAGATTAACCGTAGGCAGGACCCAGCCGTATCACCCATACAGCTTCTCCCTGACGCTCAGCACCCGGGGATCCAGTCTAAAAGGGTATAAATGTCTACTACCTAGCACAGGAAATTTTACTGTTATGTGTTCAGTGGTAAATATCCAGGAGCCTCTTAACACACACAGGCCAGGAATGATCCCAGCTAGCTTTCCACAACTGACAGAGGTGGTTAAATTAGGCGGATAAACTACCAGGTTATCCGAGATAACAGACATGCAGTTCTACATGGTCAGTGAGGGCTTAGACAGGCAAATCCCCTCTGCAGGTGCCTCTCCATGCAAGCCACGGGGAACCTGTATTATACCCCTGATTTAGACATCTCAGAGGTAGGGCGGATAGATCTTAGCTAAAGAGTACACTGGGTCCTGTTTGCAAGTCTGTTTTATTATTTAGCTACCTAAATGTGAATGTAAGGAGGCAACTTGTATCTGAAATTCTTGCTTATCAAAGATACATGCTCAATAAACTATTGATGGATTCACTTCATTTGGTACAACACAATAATTACATGGTCGAGTCCATTCTGTGAATGGGAGGCCTTTCCCCTTTGCTATATTATATTCAGATAAATCATAAGTGAAAGCTCTCCTCAGTTTTGGAAGGTAATGGTTATTTTGTGCATCACATGGGCCTTCTGTGTCATGTTCACTGACAGGGTCCTACGGGGGAAGAAAAATGCAGTCTCAACTTGTTGGGGCTCAGGCAGATACCAGGCAAGTAATGAACTGAGCTGCATTTTTTTGGAAAAAATAAGCCACAAGAAATTTCAGTGTTGATTCTGATGTATTTTCTAGCTTTTTCTTCATTCCTTCAATGCCAGTTGAAACTCTTTAATTCATAGCTGTCCGTGTATCTTCATTCCCTCCTCTGAGTTATTCCTTCTAATCTCAGCATGGCTTCTGGATTTTACTTTGATCATCACTGTACAAAGTTTAAATCTTTTTTCCTTGCTTAAATTGGAGCCAGACATCACTGCCCAGTCCTCCTCATAAGAAGACACCAGACCTTAAGAGGCATGCAAACCTTCAGAAATAAGATAGCATACCTCGAGGAGACAACAGTAAAGGACAGTGCTGTCTTCCTGCTGAAAAGCAAGTAACCAACAGGCATCATGAAGAGAGGCTGCACATTTGCAGATAAGGTACACAGTTTTGTGGAAATCTGCCTGAAAATAGGCTCCGCTTTGCAGAAAAGCTGAAACGCCATATTGTAATTATCAGGAGTTTTGTTTTCAGAGGGTGTATTTTCTTTTAGATCATGGATCTTCATTATAAACATGCACTGTTGTGCTGCTATGCAGCTTAACACATGTGATTTTCCAACAGCTGTCTACATCTTAATGAAAACAAACTTCCCTTCGCAAAATTCCTTTGCAGCAAAAAACCTAGCAATAGTTATATTGGCCCCTTTTTCTTAAAATGGAAATCAGTGGGGTTTTGGTGTGCTGAAGACTGTTTCGAAGAAGCCTGGCAGTGACCTAGAGATGATTTTATGTACATTAAAAATACGAATGCGAGATGCTGTGCTCTCCAGCAAAGGGACTTCCATAGTTCAGGTTGCTTGAAACGTTTTCTTCTTTCGTGACAGACATGCTCAGCATACATGTATCCTGCATGCGACAGGGATTTTTGAGTCCAACAACAGAGCATAATCCTTTGTTACCCTGAGATGAAGATATGAAGAACGATAGGATGCAGGAAAACATCACTGTATCACAGTGATACCTGTGACTCCAAATCCTGCTTGCTTTACACAAGTGAACAATTTTGTTCGCTATGGGTGTCTCCTGACATGACCAGGCATTTATTACTGTAGGGTGAAACACCTGGATATGCCTGCTGCAGAAGTCTCAGACACCAGCACAGAGGTTCCAGCAATATAGGTGATGAGTTATTTATTGGGGCATCCTTGGACCATGTTTATTCTACTTTATCAACTTCACACGGTGGTTAACTTCTACTGTTCTCTGTCCACTCGGATGGCTACAAAAAACTGTTACTTGTTTTCATTTCCATATAAAGGCCAAAATCAGATGGACTTTCACTATTTCTAATTTTATTCACACATTTCTTATCTCGAAGATATAACTTACTGTACTTTCTAGAACATTTTTCCACTTCCTGTAAGCGCTCTGCTAATAACCGAGAACCTTTACAAGACATTACATTCTGTGTTACCTAGAACACTTCTCCCCTACTTACGCTCCCTTCTTTAGGATATTTATATTATGATACGTATTTAGGAAATATAGCTATATGCGACTTCTGTAGCTCAAATATATTCCATGCTTCTGCCATATTACAGTTCCAAGCTCTCCACTTGACTTCCTCTGCTACTTCCTTAATTTCTTAAACTTTGTCCTTACACAGTCAATAACTTCAATTCCAAGATAAACTTATATTTCTCTTTCAGTTTAAATTGAGTCAATTCACGACTTCACTCAAGGTTACTTCCTGCAACCAGCTCTTTCAAAATGCCCTCACCATTTACCAGAACTAAGTACAGAACGGCATGCTCTCGATCTGGCTCAGTGTGTTGGTAACTGCTGGCTGCTGCTACACTACAGAATTTCGAAGTGTTCTCCATCAGAGACCAGCCACATAATTCATCTCCGCTTGTAAGCTCTTTCTCTTTATAAGTGATCGCAATAATGCTTACCATCAATACACCATAAATATGTTCTGTGAATATTAATTGGTTAATCCTCACAATTCCTACACCAATAAACAAACAAGAAAATAAGGCATGGGGAGTTAAATGTCAATAGTTACATAATTGGGCAATATTTGTTTGGAATTCCAATTTAGGTTTCCTTAGATCAGACCTATTTTTAATTACTAAGCATCCTCACCACTTCTTTGAATGATTCTGTATCCTTGAGAGCTCAGCTGCAAATCTGATTTTTTTCCCCAAGTTAAACATTTTGAAAAACATCAGTTTGGGATCCATGAAGATTTGAAAAAACCAATTAATAGTAATGTGCCCTTTCCCAGATCTTGTATCATCATCCCTGTATGAACGTTAGCTGCACCCATCTCATCAACAGAGTTGGATAACAGGATGTGTCCTCTTAATCTTTTGGAAAGCCTAACTGCAGATTACAGTGTGGTTAAGGAAACCAGTATCAATACAATCAATAGCCACAGCACGCAAAAAGAAATACCCTGTATGCCACAATCTGTCACATTCAGAATGGGCTAACAACCCAGCCATTTCCAAACACATTTCACCTGTCATAGATTATTTGCACATTAAGATAGAATAGGTATATAAAGAACACAATCAAAGTAATGTTTGTATCTGCCATGGAGATAATGAGACTTAGGTCATTCCCCTGGAATCAGGGTCAAATCCACACCTTTAAAAAATTATGCCATCATAATAAATGACAACTTAATAGATGGACAGTAAGAGATTGACAGCTTGAAGGGAAGACTTACAGGGAGAGAAAGCTTTTACTAGTTTTTCTTGTTTTTCGTGAAGCCATACCGTACATTATTCAATTAACAAGATCACCCTCTACAGTCACTTGACAATTCCTCTTATCATCTTTGTTCCTTTCTTCTGTATGAAGTGAGGTGGATTTCTCCTCCACAGTTTCAGTGAACCCTGGCTGCAACTTCTAAGAGGCTCGTTATCTCTTCTATCACATCATCTTCTGCTTTCAAGGCTTATTGTTTAGTTCTTAATATAAACTGAGAGACTAAAATCCCTTCAAAACACCCAAGGTGCCTTTGCCACTGAGTAACCAGCAAAGCATCATGTCTGCTGTAAGACCCATTTAATCAAAAATCATATACTACATGAAACACTGGGACACTCAAAACCTTTGGAAGTAAAATTACCCTAATTTCTTCCTTAGATGAAGGAACACTTGACGTGGTATTTAAATGGGCTGTCATTTTGAATCTCCATTATGAATTTGATTTTCTTATGTAAAATATGCTTTAGAAATGTGCCAGGTTCTGTTAGGTATTGTGTCCAGCCGGGCTCAGAAGTAATAGAATAGCATCAGTTTTGCAGGTCAAGGAATTTTAACCTGTATGGACTAGACTACCCAAATATAACCTTCCTAACAAGTAGCTGGCTGTATGGACTGATTAAATCAGTCATATTCTTCTGGCCTCTACTTTGGTCAAGACCTTCTAGAAGCAACTCACCAAGCTACAAACATATTAAATATGTGATTATTGCAAAGCAGTCCTCAGGGAGTTTTCCACTCAAATCTCATTGAAATTTAATAGGATTATGGGGACTAATTCACTGAAAGCCAATCGAAAATTCACCATCTAAATAAGGGTGTTTGTGTGTGTGCATACATATATGTATGTGCACATATATACATATATGTTTTTGTCTCTTTGTGCATATATGTACCCACACACATAGACAGTGATGTGTAGGCCCGTACACGTACACACAAGTGATACAATACTGGAGTGCTTTGAGCTTGACAGAAGGCATTCACATAATGTTTAAGTGAAACCTCTTCTCTCAATTGCTACTCTCAGCAGCTAGTTCTGTCAAACTAATAATACAGGTCTGTGCAGAAAAATGATACAATATCAGTATTAGCATATAAAATAAAGGTAGGTAAAGGTTTCCCATGTCTTTGTTTCTTTTCCATTTTCTCGCTATTGGAGAAATTTGCCAAACCCAAACACTTCCATTGCTTTCTCAAGGGTCTCTGTAGCATTTTTGGTTTTGATGAGGAAAAAAAAAAAAGTATCTCTGTTTAAGATACAAGGAGATGTTACCCCTTTGATTTGGTTTTTGATTCCTAACAATATACAATAAATATGACTACAGTGGACTATTTAATAGCCCTGTAAGCATTACATGGCCTATAGCTGAAGAGAGTCTAGCTGCCTTAAATAAACAAAATAACTTGCTGTAAGAGCAGTTTTCAGGACAGTGATAAATCACAGTGTAATACAATCATGCATTAAGCTCAAAACAAATGTGAGACTGGCACAAATATTTAAGTACAACTGGGCAGAAGTCAGGTATGTACAAGTCATTGACAAACATTGGTGCAAGGGCTTTAGACAAGACATTTAAAATAAATTTACATAAAAACATAGATTAAATTTATCAAAGTTTGATAAATTTTAAAGACAGTAAAAAAGTACAGAAAACATGAAAAAATAAAAACCCCAGCCAATTCATACAGTACAGTTTTACTACATTTATATTACAGAATGAAGACAGAAAAGGATACAAGGAATTAAGAGCAAAGAAAATTCTACTGGCTGTGGCCAGTGGAATTTCATTGCCGATGACAGATGCGCACACACAGATGCACGCACACGCACAGAAAATAAAGACAAAAACCAAAAAAATCATTTACTTTTACAAATGACAGACATAGAGGTGAGAAACATTTGGCATGTTGCAGCACATGAAGTCATTCACGATTGGCTAACGATGGTACCTGGCTCGGCTGAAGATCACTGGCTTGCCTGAGCGGAGTAACGGATGGAGGAGGCACACCTGATGTGGATGCAGACCGACCTAATCTGCAACTTGCTTTAGGCTCTGCAAAGGAAGAGAGAAGAAAATAAACCAGTGAACAGGAGGTGGGTTACTGCTGCAGGAAACTGAAACATGGTGGACCCAGGATTCCCGTGAAACAGAGACTCCAGTCTTGGTTTCTAGTTAAAGTCTTGAGCATTTGGCTGAATCACGAACAGAAGTTGAGATCAGAAGAAGGGGGATTAAGACAGAACCCATCCCATGTCCTGGCCTCTTTCCTCTCCTCTAGCATCTCTGAAGCTGAAGTATAGAGCATAAAACGGAAGAGAGACAGGAAGCATGTAAAAGGAAACCTTCTTGTTGCCCCACCAGCACCTTTTTCTACTCCTCATAAAATACAGCAGTGATTAAGGGAGTTACAGCAGCTTCTGGTTTCATCTCTCCATCCCAGAGCTGAGGGATATGGTAGCCCAAAGACAGACTGTGCTGAGGGAAAGCATGAAATGCCAGAGAATAAAGGAGGGAATGTATAAAAGTGGTGACAATACTGTCGCACTTGGGGATTTGGAATGACACCAAAAGTACTTGGAAATCTGATGATAATGGCAGTGAAGTGAGAGCCAGAAAGTAGGAAGAAGGGAGAGAAATCAGAATATCAACAGTGGCAAATTCTGAAGTCAGTTCCCCAGAATCAAGGCGATTACAGAAGTAGAGGTTGCCTTGAGAGAAATCTCTATTCCAGAGAAGAACTGCATAGAAATTACAGTTACTTCATTTTCCTTCTGCTGTTGTACACGGAGGCATTTCTCAGAAGGCTCCCCCTTGATCTCCAGCGCAGGTCACTACTGTTAACATACTGACACAAAGGTGACCGTGCAGCTCAGGAGTCCTGGATGAAGGTTTCTGTGTCTGAGCCATGCTGACACCAGTGTGCTACCCCAGTGTTCAACACCCTACATCTGGTCTAGAAGAAACTGTCTTTTCCTGAGAAAAGGCCCTGCCTGTTTCTGCCCAAGAAAAATATTTGTCCCTACGTTTCCTGTTAATGGCTGAGGAAACATCTCTCAACCCATGGCTTTTGGCTCAGATGAAAGTGTTCATTCTCCTCATGCTTTATAAGACTTCCTCCCAACCCTGCACCTGTCTTTTCTATTTAGTGGGCAAACACTGAGACCAAGGACATTTGCACTCAGCAGACACACTTTGTACAATAATAGACTCTCAATTTTAGCATTGATAGTACTGTTTTACCATGAATAACAAGTAATTATAATACCATGCCTCCTTACAATGGGTTTAAAGAATTCCTCCTATTCAATCTCATATTTTCAAGAAGAGAGGAAGGACCTATGCCTCAGGCAATCCTAGTTTAGCAAGTTTGTCTTGAAAGCACGTTTCCTCACATATTATGTCTCTCTGAAACGTATTTTCTCATGTCTCATTTACACTGCTGCTTTGTCTGTGTTTGCTTTATATGAATATCTCTATTTCCTACGTGGACCTCTAGTATCATCACTAGCCACTGGTTGGGCCATAGTTTGAAAGGAGTAAGATGTCCATCACTAGCAAGTCCTTAAGGTCACTTGGCACACCTTGGAACCTTGAGGACAGCTGGCACCTTACACCACTTACCAGCAACACGCTGAAATGTGTTCTTCCAATTTCACTGATGCTTTTTCATTGTCACCTTAAATGCTTATTTTCCTTGGATGTTTCAGAATTCAATAGGGTATGGAGAAGAGCTATCCACTTAAACTGGAGCACTTAGACCAATGAAAGCATCTGTATGGCTGAATATTCATCAACTAAATATTAATAGGTTGGTTAACATCCAGCTGGCTGAGCAGCAAAAATATTTATGCTGTTCAACAAATCCATTATTCAATTCACTCATTCCTAGTCAGTCTGTAAACATACCACGAGTCAACACGGCAGTAAGCACACAGAAAGGAGCTGACTGATCTCACCCATAACCTTGCATTTTGTACATAATCTGTTGTTTTGCTTTTTTTGGACTTGGGCAGTTATTCTGAAGGTTTGATTAGATTTGGTTTTGTTCTGTTTTCACACTGTCTGTGTGCCAGATTTCTGTTTCTTTCAGTAATATAGATAATGGATCTCATGTCTCTTCCCTCCTGGAATTTTGCTGGGGTTTCAGAGAGGACAAGAATTGGGGTTATTGTGGTTGTTTTTCCCTACTGCTAAATAGAGACTCTGTTTTTGCTGTGACAAGCAGAATCAGACACCCAGCATGTGAAAAACTCCAAGGCTCTGTCTGCCGTTGCTTCTGAATTGTTTTCTTTGCTTTAGGAAAGCAGAGAGAAGTGTCATAATTTCCAATTTGGATATATGTGCAACAACAAGAGATTACCATTTCCTTGCCAAAGAGAATCCTTTCATCTGGCATCAAAGAAATAAAACCTATCACACAGAGATGAAATATTAGTTCCTTTATCTTCCTGTAATATATGTTACAGTATTAAGGAAACTATTGTGATTTCCATAGTGATCCTCACCAAAAGAGGTTTCAGAGATGGCTCCATCTAGCATTTTTAAGTTCAGGAAGTTGGGTTATGCAGTGAAAGGGAAATGTGGTGGGCTGTTGTTTTTTTTTAATAGCCATTCCATTGGTCTCAGTGGGAATATTTTTAGGCAAAATAAATACTCTATTCTACTGTAATTAGTGCTCTGAGTATCATCTTCACAGTGCACACTGCTGTGGGGAAAAAAATATCCATAAATGGTCTGTTGCATAAGTGATGCCCAACTCATTGCTCTGTATTCTGCAGCATGTTATTTTTCAGCTGTGGACATCTTATTCTCTGTACCGAGGCTAACTGGATTTTTATCACTTCAAAATAATAATGATCACTTCAAATAATAACTTATGCTTTGGGCTATCTAAAAAGTAGTAAGAGGTCTTCTTGCATAATTATGTCCACCATCCAGTCACTTTCAGTATCTTTACCTCTTGGTTTTCATGTTTTAAGTGATCATTTCAGCTTGCCTGCAAGGCCTGCATATTGATACCGATTCTGGTTCTGGAATGAAAATGGGTTTTCCTGTTTACTGCTGAGAATCTTGAAGGAAGAACAACTTCTGCCAGCAAATCTCAGGGACAGTTTCTAGTGTTTAATTCATGTTTATCTCATGTGGACAATATTGAGACAGCTCAGTTTTAACATCTGAAATGAGCGGTCTTGAAACTTCTCGAGAGTCCCCTTTGTGACAGTAATGCATGGTGTGGAGCAGAATTTTATCAGCCAGCCTGATAAGCACATAGGAGAGGCTCTGTACATATCTGTCCTCTGAGTAGGACCCATTTGCTCAGGGTCCATGATAACGCAGGCTAAAATACATCTAGCTCCATACTGATAAAGTTAGCATGGCACCCCATCTCTGCACTGTGCTTCACTTCACTGTGTGGGTGGATCCTCTGGTTCTAAATCAAACCTACCTGAAAGAGGGTTCCAGAGACTCCACTCCAAACACAGGACCCTGTCTGCATCCACAGCTAGGGGCTTTTTGACACCCCAGTACACCACTGAAAGGCTGACAAGGGCTAACAGCCTACTGCCAAGCTAGGGAACTCATAGGCATATGTCTAAGTGCTTTACTGGACCGGGGCCAGGGGATGCAGCACATTTGAGTAGCCATTAGAGATGCCCATTGTGATCAATGGGCAGCATGAGGTTTGAATCCAGCAGATTGTTCAGGGTAGCTAGAGAGCTGCATAACATATTTAGTTATGTTATGCACAAAAATGTTCCTAAGATTCAGTTGCTATATTTAACTGATGAAACTTTGGTAGCATTATTTTGCACAGCTTCAAATGACGCATTCCTCACTCTGTGCCATATTACGAAAAACGCACTGCTCGCTCAGTGCCTGAACCACCCCCAGGAGCCAGGTGCAGTGTAATGCTAGTAGGGGATGGCGGGTCAGCTGTGTCTCAGTCCCCTGTTATGTCACCCACAGCAGCCACAACACTCCCAACAATGCTAGTGGTGGGGACCACAGCCACCTCAGCATGAAGTAAACCCACTCACGGTAGTCAGCTGCAATGGGACCAGCATTACTGGACTGTCAGGTTTAAGCTGAGTCCTGACAATGCTAGTAGCATTACACATGGACACAGGCAAGTGGACAGCCCCAAAGGACAGCATTAAGGATAAAAATTTTAGGAGAGACTATCCAACACAGAAATACAGGCTTTCCAATTACAAATAGGATTGCCTTAAAATTATGTACTTAATTATGTATTTAAGGACTCACATAAATGACCTGTTTTCCAAAAGTGCAAGTGCTGTCATCATAACTAAAGATGTAGAGGCTTGGCCAGTTGCATTTGGGGCAGGGGGTGTTGTTGGATTTTCCTCAATAAAGCAGAGTACTGAAACGTGACAAGATTTTATGGAAATATTTTCGATCAGTTTTATACCAATGTGCTATGGTTTTCTATATTCTCCAGAAATACAACAGCCTGCATGATTTTTATTTTTGGATCTTAACGGGAAGAGTTCTTTTATTATCCAAGGAAGCCTTCATTCTGCCTATCCTAATCTTAATTCAAAAAAATACTCTGGCTGTCACTTACATTGGAGAAGCTTCTTATCCTGTCACAGTCTCTTCTTTGCACATGAAAAGAGAAATATTGCTTATTTGCTACAGCTGCCAAGAAGCACGTTTTGAATTAAACAAGGCAATGTGACAGGCTGAGAGTAATCACATGCAAAAAAGAAGAAAAAGAAAACATGCCTACTGGAAAAATGAATCACACCTCTTATCATCATACTGGCCTGGCCATGTTGGTCTCCTAAAAAGAGATGAGTAAGCTGAAACATAACTTGAAATTATGAAATCTTAAGGTGGAATAAACTATCTAATATTCTGTCACTTAAAAAAATTATTTAGGACTTCACCTGCAGAAGCTACTTAGTGCTGAAATAGAACAGCAGCGTCTCAAGCCAAACTGTTTTCACAAAGGGAGCACTGAACCTGTGGAACTCAGTGTTACTACATACCCATAGGTCAAAAGCTTCGCAGGTCTCAAAATCAAGTCAGGTAATGAGAAAACCCATGTCTGTATTAGACGGGGTACCTTTTAAATTAAGATTTGTTCTGAACTGTCATGTCTCAGGTCTATGTCAATGACTGAGGCAATAAGGTACGGAATAATCATGTCCTGCTGGCAGTGTTTCTTCCTTAGGATTTCTTGCTATTTTTCTCTGAAGTTTCTGGCATGGGCTACTGTCAATCGTGAGGCTCCGGACCAAAAGGAAAATTGTGCATTGTTCCACATAGCTGTAATGCCACTGCTGCGGAGAGCAGCATGCACTTCTACAGTCAGGCTCTGTGACTGTGTGATCCCTACACCCTGGAGATCACACAGCTGGCTCATGGTGCACTGGCTTGATGCCCTTAGTGTACAGCTCTCAGTACTACTCTCCTTTTACTTTAGGTGACAGGAGCTGCTAGGGGAGAGCTTGCATGCAGAGAACATGGATGACCAGTGTAGGCAAGGTCTGGAAGCATCGCATCCTGGGTTAGACCTCATTGGGCAGGCTGCCCAGTAACATATACCTCCAGCATTAAGTTGCCTTCACTTGGAGAATCCTTGAGGATTCAGTAGCACAGTGATACTCTGATATTGCCTGTGAGGAGAAAATTTAGGGGTTGGTGGGAGTACTCAGTCGTCTTTGAGTGAAGCAGCCCTAGCTAGCATGAATTGGTACTTTGCTGCTACTCCTTCCTTGTACTAATGAACGTGCCTTGCACCTTGGGCTTCGCAGGCATTGCTCCATTCCCAAAGAGCCTGAAATTAACTATTCATTACTTTTGCAATTCAACAATGCTAGCCAGTAATTCCAGTGAAGGATGGGCATTTACTCCCTTCCTGATTATCTACAATGTTTTCAGCTAGAATACTAATGGGCTGGCTGAGTGACAAGCTGATGGTGATTCAAAACCGGGACACAACAGAGTAGAGTATCTGATTTAAAATGCAGCGCAGTGCCTGTCTCTAGCAGCAGGTGGCAATGCAAAATGCTTCATGGTTGGAGTTAGGAAAAAAGCAGCAACATTCCAGAAAATACTCTTCATAGCTCCTGGAGTGAAGTTATCATAGCATTCTGTTTCACAGATCTCATTTGGCTGTTCACTACAATCGCACTGACTTTCCTAAATGCCAGCATGCCCTCAAACCACTTAAGCTACTTTCCGTAAGAAATGATAGGATGCCAAGAAACAGAAAGTGGCCTTGATGAATTATGTGACAGATGAGAGAACAATAAAGTATTAGAGACACTGATACCCATGTGCACCTGACGGGCCAGGCTCATTTGAACAAAATGACCAGAAAGCTCAAGATTCTGTTTAGAGATGGCTCATTCCCCCTCTGATCTTAATAGCAGGCACAGAGATGGGGAGAACCCACAAAAAATCAGTTGTCTCACTCAGATATTCACTTGGACCACTCCAGTTCCTAATTAATCTGTGCCTCAGCAGAGCCACCTGTTGAGCACGCAAGAAGTCCTTTTGCATCCTTTCTGTTGTACAGCAGAGCAATTCAACCCCATTTTCTTTAAATTATTCCAACACTGACTTAATAAATGCCTGTACCAGTGTGAAGTAGGAGGTAGGTAGCCAACTGTGGTGTTTTAGGAACGTATCTGCACAAAAAAAGTAGCCTTTTTTCCCTTATCTGTGATGTTGGAAAGAGAGCAACAGCAACAACAACTGTACTGGGGACTGCCCTGATTTATTTGGTCCTGTCGTAAATCCGAGTTCTAAATTCCTAGCACAGAATTACTTTATCTTGTTGAGTCCAGAAAGCATTTGTATCCATATAGATGTATTAAATCTCTCTTCCTGCATTCTATTACAGTTCTAATTTAATTGCGAAGAATGAACTGTTACAGTTCATGTACAAGTTCATTGAGGAGAACTGTGTACAGCATTTTGAATGCAATGCCCCACCAATTAAAGGTAAAACACGTTGCTCAGGCAACAGCTAGAGACACAGGGGAAAAATATTCATGGAAGATGAGAGGCAATATTCATCAAATGAAGTGTCATAAAAACTGCGGGGAAAGAAAAATCATAATCAGCTCTCAGATTTTAATCATAAAAGGAGTCAAAATTCAGCCAATAAAATGTTTCCATAATTTTTGTTTGACAGTCCTAGCTATGTAAGACAAAGTCACAGTTAACTAAATCAAGGCATGATTCAACAACTATTACAGTTTGCTGATGCCGAATGAAGATTGAGGCCAACATGTTTTGTCTGCTTTTGGAGACCAACCAACTCTTCAAAATAAAACTGATGCAGGAAGGTTGGACAGAAGGGCTATATTTTGCTAAGAACTTACTCTCTAATTTTCATTTCTCTTCCATTCTGCTCCATACTGTCATCTTGCAGAACTGAAGAGGTTGGTACACGTCTTTGGTCTAATTATCAGATGTCCTGATACTTTCATGTGTTACCTTTAAACCCACCCTTTTACCTGCATTAGCACAGATGATGCTCTAATACACTGGGAACAGAATTTTTAACAAAGCTATGAGCTAATCTGGAAAATTCTTACCTACCAGCATGCTTTGTGAGAATAGACAAGTAAGCAAAAGACAGTAACACCCAAATACCCTGTGCTAGTCATGAGATTTCCAGAAAAGTCACTTTTGCTGCCCCTCAAAGGACTATTTGGGGGTCTGTATCAAGAAAAGCTGGACTGCACAATTGCTGCAAATGATACGTCGCATCAGCAAAGCCTATTCAAGTTATATACTGAGTTTCAGGTGTCATTTCCAGCAATGCAGGGAAAATGTGAGTCCCATTATCACACAGGGTGAGGGGTGAGCATCTCTGCTAGCTCGGCACTGTAAAGACTCATCTGTGCCACTGACTGCCCTGCAGATCCCTCATGCAGGAATAATTTCTTGTTTTGAGTAGCTTGTTCATAGTCTTATGCTTACTGAACGTTGACCATGAGGCTCCAGTACTATACATGCCAACTGTATTTAAAGTGAATATTTTTCACAATCCAACCAATAAGCAATGAAGTGACTCTTTTAAGTGAACTGTCAAATCTCAAAAAGTAACAGTGCACTGATTATGCCAGTGCTATACTTACCTGTTTATAAATGTCCATTCATGTATCGGTTGTGTTTGTCTTAGTCAATTTATAAACAAGGCTGCATTATTTTTCATGGTTTATGGCAAGTCACTATTTTATATATATAAAATTTGATGAATAAAATGGATAGGTATGAATTTGAGACTTCTGAAATCCATAGTCACTTTTCTAGAAATTTACGTACAAGCATAAAGCAAAGGCTGCCTGTGTGCACTCACTGTGCATATCAGTAATACAGCCTTGTTTCTGCACAGTGTTTTTGTCACTGTATGTGATACCTGAATTTATGAACTTCTCTCTGAGGTGCCACCCTGGAGGTGTCTTTGTCATAGTGTCCCTTTTCAATGTCAAGTGGAATTCCTTACTTCTTTTAAAATAGATGAATGGCATATTTACATGCTTATATTACCTGCCACCATGCCAATCCTGTTCCAGCACAGAGCACAAGCAGACAGCACAATGCTTATTAGTGCAGCAGTTAATGCGCAGGGCAGATTCGAGAAGATATTTGGAAGTCTAAAGAATCCAGATGCTTACCTACATCTGTTTATCTTTAGAGATCCTTCAGCTCACAAGGAGATTCATGAGATCTTTCCTGCTTTGCTACTTGACATACCTGAGCTGTTGCTTCCAGCCAACATGGTTGGACTGACAGAGGATCTCCCAAGCCTGCTGGACACCACAGGTGGACCTGGCGTTCCATCCCATTCCTGAGCTTTCCCTGTCTCCCTGGAGGAAGCTGTCCCATGATGGCCTCCCCTCTCTTTGTTTTCCAGCTTTGGTAGTGGTTCAGTGCTGTGACTTCTGATCTTCAGCTCGTCTAGTGGTTCTACAAAATACACAAGTGCACGTTTCTTTATAGAGTGTCTGCTGATTACCCACATCATATAGCAGTCTTTTGCTCAATATTGCATATATACCAATCATAAATCTTTTGAGGGCAATTTATATCACAATTTTACCATCTAGGCCTAAAACCTGTCGTTTATGTAGGTTTCAATACACTTTTTAATTATTAAAGCCATACACAGTGCAGCAGATGGATAAAATGTAATTTTCTGTTACAACTTTTATATGCCAGGAAATATTTTTGAAAACGGTATCCTACCAAATTATGCTTTATTAACAATTTATGGAAATACTTCAATTCTTTTCAGCTGTCATTTCATTGGGAACAAGCTCTTCTTCAGGCACTTTCTAAGGAAGCTCTCTCCTAAGGCAATATTGTGCAAGCAACATATCTGTACTCCTCATAAGCTCGAATAAAAAGAACACAATTCACAAAACTTTCCAGTGTTAATATTTTGGGTGTGCCCAGCACAATAACCTAGGGAATAAAATTTCACTTGGTTGGAGAATCCTCGGAGTCAGAAAATTACTTTCTGCTTGCAACACCATGAATTGATACAAGGAGGAAAAATTCAAAAAACAATTGAATGATTTTTCAAGTGAAGCAGTGATATCTGCTGTCTTCATGGCTGGTGATTTTCTGTTCTTTTGTCAAGACCCTCATTTCTTGCAAGTTGAGCAATGCAATGGAGAAACAATTCCTGATCTTTTCCATCTGTAGCTGTGAAAAATTCACATGAAAAACTAGATACAGAAGAATCATTAGATTGCTTTTAGTTGTAACAGCTAATTAATGTGCTAGTCAGTTCTTCAAAGCCGGCTAGAACTGTTTGTCTCCCTTTAGCAAAAAAAAATTAAAAATCTGTCTGAGTTTGGAATTTTATACCTCATATTTAAGCCCAAACACATCCTTATGTGATACCGTCAGTTCTAGTCATTCAGGTTTATAAATCAAACCCCTGATGTACCTTAATTTCTGTATGTATCTACACTTTTGCAGTTCACATTTGATAGAGATGGACAATCTTCCCTTGAGCCCTATCTCAAAATCTTTTTGTGGCTACAAGGGACATTACCGGATTTGGGAGAACCAAGCAAAGAGAAAATGCCAGGAGCCATTCGCAGGCAGGAGATGACAACAGCTGCCCAGGGGACCCACATGGAACAACAGTGGCCTGGCTGTGCAGGACTGCCAGAGATGCAACAGCAAAATTTGTCTCAGCAGTCACTTCTTCTCCCAGTTATCCCCATGGCCAGGAACTGGGACTATCCAACAGGAATTGCCACTCAGATGATACAGTCCCAGAAAAAGAACCACATTCAAACCACTTTAGTTTGTCTGCGGCTCAAAACCCCCCACACTGTTTACCCTTGCTACAACAAACAGTGGAAGATGCAATATTAGATGTCTGTACGGTATGGTAGAGACCCCACCTATGCACAACAGTAACAAAATCTCGTGTTGTTTTGAGTACTTTGACATTCCAGTCTGCAGATGAACTTGATGAGCAACAACACAGTCAGCCTGAAGTTTCATCAATTAAATGTCATATAGCAAACATGTAAAAATATCTAACCTGGTATGCAGTGCAGTATTTAATCATTTCATGAATTACTATCAGTTAATAGTAAAAATTAATGTTAAGGATATCATACCACAACCTTCAAGATTTTTTTTAATTACTCACAGTAGTAACAATCCAGGAGAAAATGATAAAACAACCCCAGTTTAGCAAGTCTCGTAAATAGGATTCAGTGACATTTTATGTGACAAAGACCTTCAAAAATCAAACCTCTTCCTTGAACTTTAGGGCACTTACCTACTTTAATGCATACAAAAAGACACTGTAATGAAAATCCAAACTGTTTGTTTTTCCTAGTTGGTAACCCCAGCAGAGTACAAGGTTGAAGAGCAGTCTGTATCAATATAACATGACATCTGCCTTTCAGGGACCTTTGCTACGAAATGTCTGTAACACCGCTCTGTCTGTGACTGCGTAGAGAGACTTGCTAATACAAAGAGCCATGCAAAGAGATGTAGAGCCCAAATTATAACTAGATTTGAACTGTTTCAGTTATCAACAAAAATGCTCATCTTTTTTCTGAGCATTGATCTATCAAAAGTAATGATGTACTTCTTCACATAACAGATACATGCAATCATATCTGAATGTTTTCTCCACACCAATAACATTTATTTCTTTAAGATACTTCTTATCTGGGAAAAGGAAAGGTACAAACAAAGTTTCAAAATTCTTTGGAAATGCACACAATCCCAATACAGGATGCTGTCTAGATTGCAGCTCTTCCTTTCCAGCAAAATGAAGAGAAAGACAAAAGAACAGAATATGCTTTAAAGGAGTCAGAATCTGGCCCTGCAAGTGCCCCACCAACTTAATGCATCATTCAATAGATTTAATTTACTACGTCATTCAGCTGCTACTGGAAATGCTGTGATTACCTTAGTGAAAACCTTCTCTGTGTGTGCCTCATTGACAGTACTTGAACACCACCCCTTGAAATTTCACGTGCTCATGCAGTCAGCCCTTAGTGGCAGTGGAAACACTCTGGCTGAGTGTGGAGCTAAGGATTTATCCACTTCAGTTTACTTAACAGAGAAGCATTTGTACTTGTTGCCTGATAAAAATGATTTGTGCGTTCTTACTTTTATTATAGCTGAATCAAAGCACAGCAGTTCTCTGCAACCAGCTGGAAACTATGGAAATATTCAGACTAAATAAAGATTTGGCTTATAGTCTACTTCTTTATAAGGTGTAGAAAATCAGTTTTCAGCTGGCTGTCTAGACTTCGTAAATTTACATTCCTCCATCCTTTCTTGGTGATTTTCAGTTCTCAGTTTATCTGAAAAGTAATATATCCTAAAAATGAAAAGCAGATTGAGTCAGATCATAATGTAATGCAACCCATCACAGAGCCTGAATCATTATTATGTGGTGATCACTATCAGAAGCATTGATACACAGTCAGAAAAACAACATGTCAGTGTTTTATATAGTTTTTTGTAATACTACTTTTCTGCTCACTTGCGAATACATAAAAAATGGAAAAAGAATTTAATGCCTCACTTTTGCTCAAATATTTTGGGGAGGATTTTAGAATAATTTCAGCTTCCTTAATAAATGTCAATGGGAATCATGCTCGACTTCAATAAAAAAACCCACCATGTTAGTTCTTGCTGGACTGAAAGAGTACCTCAGTTCTAATGTGCCCATGACAGCTCCAGAAATGCACAATGCTCCCGTCCCAGGTCACAGCACATTACTGGGACCTTTTGTTTACTGTCCCAGTCACTTGGATGTTTTTATACGGTCAACTACTCCCTGCTGCAAATGCAGCTCCACGGAGCAAGCTCAGTGGCACAAATTATTACGTCTCATAAAAGCACGTTCATTGCTCTGTGTTTTCGCTCCTGCAGTCAGGCACGAGGCATTGGCAGAAAACAGAACACACGTGTAGCCGCCAGCTATGGTTACCTATGGGGTGGTGACCTTATCATCAACTGAAAATGAAACCAGTATATTTTAAACAGGGTAACCCTTTATAAAAGCTACAGCAGGATTTAAACGGCCACTTTATCCACATTGATCCCATACTGAAAACATGAACTCTAACCAGTCATATATGTAATTCTGGTGAAAGGTAACAGTAGCTGCTGCACAGCTTTTTTTAATTTTTTTTTTATTTGAGAAGTGCAGAAACACAGATGGATCTAAGTTACCTCATGCTGTTAAAAACCTTAATTTGGAGTTAGGAGATACTGAAGCTCAGTGTTATGCAGGGAGCTCACTCAATCATATGATGGCCACAGGCAAATCTTTTCACAGTCAAGTATTGTATTTTGAAAGCTGAAATTATTATGGAAAGCATCTTTATTGTTCAATAATTCGTAAGCCAAAATAGTACATAAAAATGTAAATTTCAAGAAATAATTCACTACTTAAATATTTATGGATACAGTTGGTTGAACTGTCATAAAGGTGTTCAAATGTTTCAAACACTTCCAGATGTCACTGTATTTCAGTATTCAAAGATATGCATTTTTCTTATTTATTTCACCTGAATCTCAGGCTTTTCCACTTAAAGAATAAGATGGTGGCTAAAATCTCTTAGAAAGAACATATTTTAGAAATAATGGACATGTACAATTTCCCCTCTATGAAAGGTCCCCTAGTAGCTGCACACTATGCAAGGCTGGCACATGAGCCGTGGTACTGGAAAACTCGTAAATGCTAAAGAAAGTGAGAAACAAATTAAGTCAGCTGTAACTTGGAGCAAAGCAAACTGAAAAATATTGCTATGGAAAATGTCTTACCTGAAAAGCTATCATTCAAATGAATATATACTCTGTGGCCAGTCTGCCACTCCTCTCTTAAGCACAAATTCAGGTCCTGATGGCTTCCTAGTGTAATGCTAAGTGATAAACAGCAGAACCTTTATTACAGCTTGGGTTTTGGGGGGAAGAAAGAAGAGCAATTGTCTTAAGGAACTTAAAATGAGGTTTGCTCTCTGCCATCTCTCTCAGCTGTGAGCTGAAATGTGTAAGCTAATCATTCATGCATTATTCATTTACACTTTTTTCTGTGTGTTTGTTATAAACCTAAATAAATAATACATCACTCTAGGCAGAACTCACATACTGTGAGAAGTAAATGGTCTAAAGGGTCTAAAATTCAGCATATGCATACAGGTGTAAAGCAAAGTAAGTCACTTGGGATGGGGTTTAGATCTGAATCAGAACTACCGATCTCTTCCACCCCCGACAAGTCAGGCCTCACCTCATACAGCCACAAGGCAGGCACGGACCTAGCCAAGGGAGCAGGAGTGCAGAGCATCCCCAAGGGCACACCTGGCCATCAGGAGGGGTGGAGACGCGGGATTAGACTGCAGCCAGCACGTGTGTGATGATCAGAGCTACCAGACACATGTCCCAGGCTTCAGCTCCTACCCTTGTACCTGCTGGCAGCAGCCCTGCTCAGCAAGCCATGTCCAACCCAGGGTCCTGACCAGGAAAGGCCAGGCACAGCTCCACCAGCACCCCATATTACACTGCCAGCATGACAGCAGCATGCACCCATCCGCTACAGACTGACCACTTCCATGGACATCAGATGCAGAGCAATACTAAGCCCTTCAGGGAATCCCACAGTTTCTTCTTTCTGCACACCAGATTTTTATTTATTACACATTTCAAAATTAGAGCTGCCTTTGAATGGTTTCTTGATGTGTGGTGGTTTGTCTGATCTGCACAGCTGTAAATTATCCCAAACTCTCCCAAAGAAAACTATTAATACCACATGCAAGAAACATGGATAATGCTCAGTGCTTAAGCCATTTTTCCCCCCAAATAGGAGTATATTATACTGTCAGTGAAAGCCATTTCCTCATCTTTATTAACTATGGCGGTTTGTCTATTCTGACTTCATCTGCTTGCTAATTAAGCAGAAGTTTGCTTTGCATATCAATTTTTAATACCCCTTTTTTACAGTTAAGTGAGAGTTGTAGCAGCCAGCTTGTTCAATTAAAAGCAGCTCTGACCTAGTTCCATGCAAAATCAATAGAAAGCTTGAAAGAGTCTCACAAACCATCTAGCATTTAAGGAGACATGGCTGAATGCTTCTCAGTGTTCACTGAGCACATGTTTCTGTGAGCAGTGTAGGGTTTGTTTTCGTTTATATGGTGAAATCCAGTGGAGACCTCATCTGCCTGCTACAGAACTGCAAAGATCAGCTCTGCCTGCTACAGACAGCAAAGAGAGGGGAAAGAGGGATTGCTGAAGAAATGTGTTTGGTCGATTTTCTGTGGCTATCTCAAAGCTGCTAAGTGGGCAATCCTGGCTAGGAAAACAATTCAGGTTCTTAAATATACAGCCTGCGTGCCTGGATGAGGAAATGATGGTTTGATGGGCACTGCACATACGTCCTAGCACAGTATGGAAAGAAATGGGAAGGCAAGGGTGAGCCAAAAAAGCTAAAATATACAGATACTTTAAGAAAAACGTTTTTGTAGCGAGTTCATGACCTTAAGTTTCAAAGCTTCACTTCAAAAATATCAATCTTTCATAGAAATGCTGTCTATATTAAACTTGTCAACATTTTTTTGGTCAAGTTTTCTGCTGAAAAACAGCCTTTGAACTATATCAGCAGTTTGAATGCAGGGTTTTTCCATTGTTTGACGACTTTCATTTCTTCTAAAGTGTATGCCTTCATCCAGATTCAGTAGTAAATGAGAATCTGTTGTTAGTCAGAAAAACACAGAGGTAGTAATGGACACTGGTTGTGAATGCTGGGAACAGAAACCCTCACTCTCATATTTTCACATAAAAAATCAGTTGGAAAGTTGGACTGAAAATAAATTCTTTCATGGCTATTTCATGGCTATTTTAACTACGTTTATGAAAAACATTTTTATTAATGCTTTTTTCTTTATTGTCTCCATTAACGAATGAGGAAATTTGTCTTTCATTATTAGAACAAGTGTCCCATTCGTACAGTTCTCTGTCTACCACAATATGTTACCAGTAGAAGGGAATCCTGACATCGTCTTAACATTGGCCCTTCCTGAATTTTGCTCTCAGTTTTACAGAGCCAGGCACAAGTGTCTGGGCTTTTCTATGCAGTCTCTGTGCCAAGCCTAGCTGGGTCAGGGTCCCAGGCACCATTTGCTCTGCAAGTTAACGCTCAAGGTTTCTCCTGATTACAGAATGAAACACCTAGGTCATTCTGTCTTTCTGTTCCTTTTAACAGAGTCAATCATTTTGGGCCCTCCCCACTTTCTAATTAGAGGTTTCATTTTGTGAACTGGTTTTACTCTTGCTAGCTAAGCAACTGTTAAGCCATGGCAGCACAGACTTCAGATCCTGAGAAAACAAGTAGAATTGCAGATGCCCTTATACAGCTCTGGCCGATGCCTGTGCTTGTATGATGTTGCTATTACGGCTTTCACAAGTGTGCAGAGCAGCTAGTGTGGCTGGCACAAGTGTCTCTGTACGTGTTATAGCACATATAAATGAGATATAAATTATGCAAACATTGCCTGAGCAGTAAAATAGCTATAGGTTTCCTGGAAGAAGGTACTTTTTGAGTTATGAATTTAAGTCACACACACAAAAAAGTCATTTCCATCTCCAGCAAAATTAAACACACAGCTTCTCTTTTTCAGATGAGTCGTTACAAGAACAATAGTTCTCCTTACTCATTCTTAAATGCCAGATAAAGTGCTAATTGCATGTTGCTGTTTTAACAAAAAAATAATTATTAGGGATGGATAATTCTGTTCAGAGGAGTAAAAGTAACCTGAACCTTCAAATCAAATTGAATGTAAATGAACCTCATTTTTTAATATGCATTATTATCCTGACAATTATTTCCTCAATGTTCCTGTACTTCTCCCCTTATCTATACCTAGAATGTTTGTACATCCCTACAGTTTCATGGTTCAATATTTGAATCAACGTTACATGTATAACCCAAATAAAGCTATTTCTAACTCTTTGATTCATCTTGTTACTGATAGACTCCTGGAAGGTCCAAACAAAACTTAAGGAGAAGCATATCCACCTTTTCTCAGTTAAGAGTCTAAAACTTTTTATTAGAATATTATGAGTAGATTAGATATTACCCTGAAAAAAATGTGCAGAGTATCATGCAGTCATCCCACTATTCTTTCCTAGTCTTCGTATTATTCACTGCTACATTCTGGATACCAAAGTGTCTTGGTTTGCAGAGTGGTTTCACACGGAACAGCAGCCTAAGACAAGGAGAGGACCCCTCTTGCCATTAATTTATAGTGGGATCCCCTGAAGTATATCTTATCTCATACTTCAAGGACCTTTGGATTGGGCCTTTAATCATGGGGTTTAAGAATTGAGCTCACTCTGCCAGGAATCAAATCAGACATGCCAGAAAAAGTATGTTTTTTAAAAATGGACATATAAACCACTCTAGCCCAAGAAACTGTCAGTCTTTGTTACACAGATCAGCAAGGTAAAGGCATTTTATGAAATACCAAGAGGAGAAATAGCAGTCAGGGAGGACTTTAGAACTGAGGAAGAACCTTGTTCTTTCCTTTATTCCTCCTGAAGTTCTCACCATCTTCTGCTAAAATCACATAGCTTCTACAGCTAGACCTGTGTCACTGTAAGTACAGATAAGGCATTTAATTAAACTCCATCTCTTGTAGGTTTGCAATGACAGCAGCTCAAGAGATCATGAAACCAGGTTTCAAATCATAAGCCGCATACAAAAGGCCTTAATTTAACAACAATCTCGAGCAGCTCCTCCACCTATGATGCAGATATTCCAGCTTCTGGAAAAAAAGCAGATTTTTGTTTGCATAACTGTTTTTTCACTCACGATTAATTTTGAGGAAACTGTTACATTCTGCTGTCTTTGAAACTAGCACGGTATTTCACCTTCCTAAAGCTCACAGTCCTTGGTTTGGTGTTGGTGGTGTGGTCTGGGGGACTTTGATTATTTTTCCTAAAACTGTGATCTCCTTCCCTGTGATTAGTTTAAGCAAACAAACTTAAATGCTATCTCTGTATGCCTGTGGAACATGTCAGATCTGGTTCAAAGTGTTTTCTGAACATCGTGCTGCTTAAAAACAAACACAATAAATGCAGACCTTGCTACTAACAGTCTCTAGTTTTACTTTTAGGATTTAAGAAACAAAAATACACTTGAATCCTAATGCAAAGAAAATCTGATTCTTAACTTAGAAAAAATGCAGTTCAGGGTCCAGCGCTCAGTTATAAAGACAAGTTCTGAAAGACGTAACAGTTGTCTTGAAAAAGGAGCCCTGTACCGCCAAAGCCAAAGGCAGGAGCACCAGCTGGTCCCACCCTGAAAGTCACCGCTTCAGTCAGCTAGCCAAGCTGACCCACCAAAAGATGCACTACAGACCATAGACACTGGTTTGATCTACACTCTCAAGAACCTGCTTTCTCCCTTTCGTAAAGCTAACATGCACAGGTATCTTTTTCACATCTGAACCGCAATCCTGCTTAAAAGTATTAACTCTCCAATTGCTGCAACGCATGATAGGATTTTAGTAACGTACTCTACAAAAGTCCTATAAACCAAAGCTGACACCAGACATTTTCTCCAGCAAGAGGCTCCACAATATTTTCTAATAAATTGTCTCCAAATGACGCCAGGTTAGAGATAATCAGACAATCCCGTAACAGCTCTGTAGGGTATAAAGTTTAAACATGTCTGTGTTCAATACAACCATTCACTGTTCTAGCAGACAGAAATAAAGCATGGCTTCCTATCCAATCCAGAAGCCCCAGGGAGAAGGACAACAATGAGGGCGCAGGGCCGGGACAGCCACCCACCCTGGGTGCCACAGCTGCCACCCTCCGAGCTCTGGCCACGTCCTCTCAAACCTCTGGCATGACCTGTCTGTCCAGCTTCATTCAGTGTGGCTGCGCCAACTTCCTGAGTAGATGCTATGTAAATGAAACTGCACCGTTTCTTTAAATCAAAGTAGTTTGATTCCTACCTTTTTTTTTTCCCCCTTAGTTCTTTCACAAAAGGAGGACCCTGATACCCTAACCTGATACCTCCTTTCCTAAAAAACACAGTGAAAAATTTTAAGAAATCGTATTTAGCAGCTTCGTTGAAGGTAATATATGCTTATGGAAAACATCACCAGATTAACCATTTCTTACCATTATTACTGAGCACCGTCCTTCTGTATGACTACATCATTTTGAATACAAGCTGTTCTAATCACAAAGGACAAATTTATTTTCTTGAAGCCAGAGACACAGATGGTGTAAACTGGAGTAGCTCTCCTGATTTCAAATAAGAAGTAGTGATTTATGAGTGCTGAGGATTTGGCCTAAAGGTCAAGATATTTCTCTGGCTTAGAAAGCTCTCGTTGGGGGGGCGGGAGAATAAAAAAATCAATGGCACTTAAAACTCAGAACCTGTTATCATTATCCACGTCCTTAAGTGCAGTACGTGTTACTTTGCTTATTCACAACACAGTGAAGTAGGTGCCTGTAACTGAATTTTAGGCTTTTTTTTTCTTTACTTTTAAAAACTTTCAGACATCTCATATCTTCCTGTATGTTAAACTTAAAAACAAAATGTCTTTTTCAGTCCTTTACCTGAAGCCACCTTGAAATCTAACAAAAAGAGAATAGCCTTATCTCTATTAACTTTTCTTTTTTACAAGTTTATTTCTTCTTTGTAAAAAGAATCATAGAATCATAGGATGGTTTGGGTTGGAAGGGACTTTAAAGATCATCTAGTGCCAACCCCCCTGTCATGGGCAGTGACACCTCCCACTAGACCAGGTTACTCAAAGCCCCATCCAACACTTCCAGGGATGGGGCCTCCACAACTTCCTTGGATAACCTGTTCCAGTGTCTCACCACCCTCAGAGTAAAGAATTTCTTCCTAACATCTAATCTAAATCTCCCCTCTTTCAGTTCAAAACCGTTACCCCTCATCCTATCACTACAGTCCCTGATAAAGGGTCCCTCCCCATCTTTCCTGTAGGTCCCCTTTAAGTACTGGAAGGCCACTATAAGGTCTCCCCGGAGCCTTCTCTTCTCCAGGCTGAACAACCCCAACTCTCTCAGCCTGTCCTCATAGCAGAGGTGGTCCAGCCCTCTGATCACCTTTGTGGCCCTCCTCTGGACCCACTCCAACAGGTCCATGTCCTTCTTATGTTGGGGGTTCCAGAGCTGGACGCAGTACTCCAGGTGGGGTCTCACAAGAGCAGAGTAAAGGGGCAGAATCACCTCCCTCGACCTGCTGGTCACGCTTCTTTGATGTAGCCCAGGATATGGTTGGCTTTCTGGGCTGTGAGTGCGCACTGCCAGCTCATGTTGAGCTTTTCATTAACCAACACCCCCAAGTCCTCCTCAGAGCTGCTCTCAAACCATCCTCCACCCAGCCTGTATTTGTGCTTGGGATTGTCCTGACCCAGGTGCAGGACCTTGCACTTGGCCTTGTTGAACTTCATGAGGTTTGCACACGCCTACCTCTCAGGCCTGTCCAGGTCCCTCTGGATGGCATCCCTTCCCTCCAGCATGTCGACTGCACCACACAGCTTGGTGTCATCAGGAAACTTGCTGAGGGTGCACTCAGTCCCGCTGTCCATGTCATGGACAAAGATGTTAAACCACGCTGATACCAATACTGATCCCTGATAACTCATCAGTGATCTCCACTTGGACATCGAGCCGTTGACTGCAACTCTTTGAGTGCGACCATTCAGCCAGTTCCTTATCCACTGAGTGGTCCACCCATCAAATCCATGCCTCTCCAATTTAGAGACAAGGATGTTGTGCAGGACACGGTCAAATGCTTTGCACAAGTCCAGGTAGATGATGTCAGTTGCTCTTCCCTTATCCACCAACATTGTAACCTTGTTATAGAAGGCCCCCAAATTTGTCAGGCACAATTTGCCCTTAGTGAAGCCATGTTGGCTGTCACCGATCACCTCATTTTCCATGTGCCTTAGCAGAGTTTCCAGGAGGATCTGCTCCATGATCTTGCCAGGCACAGAGGTGAGACTGACCGGCCTGTAATTCCCTGGGTCTTCCTTTTTTCCCTTTTTGAAAATGGGGGTTATGTTTCCCCTTTCCCAGTCAGAGGGAACTTCACTGGACTGCCATGACTCAAATATGATGGATGGTGGCTTAGAAATTTTGATTAAATTGCTAACCAGAAATTCTATCAAGCAGTCAAGTAATGTAAACAGAAGGAATAAATAAATCCATATACATCAATCAGAAGCAGCAGCTGTTTCCAGAAAAACCTGAGCAATTATTTATGAAATTATGTCTTCTTCAATGCTTCTGTATACCGTCACAATCCCAGGAGGACCTGATTTTCTGATGAGCTTAAATTGCTGAATTAGAAGAGGAGACAATGTCATGGTACCAATTAGGAAAACCATTGCATATAATCTCAAAACGCATGTTTTCTATTTTAATAACTGCATAAAGACATTCCTTCATCTTAAAAATGGAGGGGACATCCCACCCATTAGTGACTTGAACGACTAAATGCCCTTAAAATAGACATACTCGCTTTTGTGTGAAAGCAGCAAGACAACAAATGACATAGTGTGCATTTCAATCAAGGAGCGGGTACCTACTGATTTATCCATTCAAAACAAGTTCTCAAACCTGGCATTATCCTTGGTGCCGAGAAAGAACTGAATTACTGGCATGGAATGCAAAGCGGGGCAGCGATGGCGCAGCTACAGCAGGGGATTAGCACCCAGAGACATGCAAGCTGCCACTGAGCTGCCGTGCATCCTTTCACACATTTCATCTTTGTACCTTGCTTCTCAGCTCACTCCCACTTAGAGTAAACCTAGGTGCAACATTGGTTTCCTGCCTTTTGCATGCTTAGCTGAATGACCTTACTGTCACGTTATGATTTTGCTTTCCAGTTATTTCCTGTGATTGTTAATTGGGGAACACATGTCAGCTTCAACAAGTAAGAGGCTCCAGCTGGCTGGGCTAGCTGATCTGAATGAAAATATTTAGTCCAGTGCCCACCTCTTTTTGCTAGGGCATCCAAGGATTACTGGTGAAGCACAACAACAGGCATGGCCGAAGCAGCACTCAAGACCAATCAACTGCAAAATGAATTTTGTTTTTTCCCAGAAGCTTGGTTCCTGAAGGATGCTGACCACATCTGGTCATCCCCATGTTTAGACTTCAGTCATTTTCCATTCTATCTCACAACATCGCACACTCACCCCAACAGGCACGTCCCTTAGTGAAGGGCAGAGTTCGAGAGACCAAACTGATACCAGCAGACCAGTCAGCTCATGACCTTTGTGTGTGCAGGTGTACACAGCTCTTGCCCTGAATATGCACTCACAAGCGAGCACTTGAAGAAAGTACTTCCGATGCTGCAACTCCTTAGTTTGCTTGTATCTCAATAGATAGTAATTGATGGGCAAGGACAGAGCCTTCTTCAGGCTTTGACTAAATGCAATTAACTGCGGTAAGACTTCTTCAGGCTTTGACTAAATGCAACTAACTGTGGTAAGACCATACTTCCAGTGGTGAACGAGTGTCATTCTCTTCAAAGCTGGTGTTCTCTTACCCTCTGTCACTTTTCCTCTGGCAATTCCCCCTGCTCCCTCCTCTAAGTCTTTTCTTTCACATCTGCTTTCAGGACTGTCAAATGAGAAGTGACTGCTTGTGATCACCTCTTCTAATCTCATACATATCATGGGTCATCAGACTAGAAAAGCTAACTTCCAGTGAAACACCTGTTTCACCTGTGACAGAGAAGCCAATACACCTCTGGCTCAAAGGTTCACAAGTAACTTCAGTTATGCAGTATTATTTCTCTAAAGCTGTAGCTATCTCATTACACTGAACATAGCATTCATACTGCGTGCAATCAATTGCTACAATGCAGAAAACAGCTGGAGAATTAGGCTGACATCCCTTTATATAAAACTACAGAAAAATATATTAACCTAGAGGTTAGAAATTACATAGGCTTCCAAATTTCAGTCTCTGATACTGACTCTCAGCTACGCAGTAGTTGAGCAATGGTATGTAGTGGAGTAGCTATAATACTTTTTATGGCTGGCGTAGTTTTGCAGGCAAGCTCTTCCTCTTCAGAATACCAGCGTCTGAGCAGGTATCCAAATGAGAAAGTATGCACAGTTCAACGGCATACCAAGTCCACCCTCCTTAGGCCAGCAATTTTCATCCCAACTCCATTAGAAATACATAAGCTGAAATCCTGCCCTGTCAACGTCCCTTATCCTGCGTTTAATGCACAGAGGTGGAGGTTAAACAACCAAAAAGACCCACGTGGGGTGAATTTTCACTTGACTCATTTTCCAAACTCTCTTTTCCAACATACTGTTCTATCTAACAGGGAACTGCAAGCTGCCTTCTAGCCCCCTGGAAAGCACTGGCCTTTAAAAAAAAAAAAAAAAAAAAAAAAAAAAAAAAAAAAAAAAAA